>JAODAL010003377.1:170000-175123 GCA_025379985.1 Phyllomedusa bahiana | reverse complement strand
GAAGGGCCCAATAGGGGAAAACTAAATTTGGGGACCAGAAAAATTTAAATTTGGGGGCCAGAATGTTTTTGTTCAAGGGAGGGCCCTCAAACCCCCCTGATGAAGCCAGTTTAGTGGTGAAACATTTTGGGGGGGTCGGCATGAGTTTTTAAATTGTGATTTTTAAACCTCTGTCTCAATTTTTACCCACTGCAGAGGGTACCCCAAGGAAAAACCTTATATTTTTATGCCCATCAGATAGGGGTGTTGCCCAAGTAGGAGGCTTGGGATTCTTACTGGAGTTAGCAAAACTGTATAAAAAGGTTTTCCTGTTTTAGGTGGTGTCCACCAGATTGATAATGGAAAAGGAGCTTTTCCCTTCCCTTTAGTTAAAAAGGGATAAATTGGGGGTTTAGAAATCAGGTTTTTAAATAGTGGTAAGGGGTTTAAGCGTTAAACATAATAAAAGTTACGTTTTAGTGTTCTATGATAGAGAACTGATAGAGTTTAAGTTTGCTAGGGCAAAATAGTAAATATAGTGATCAAAAGCACTCTCTTTTTCTTGGAGTTTTCCCATTTTTTGGGAGACTATTTGTTCTGGGGGCTCACCAGTGGGGTTGATTGGGGGGTCCACCAGTGCAGGGATTCTTGGGGTCCCCTTTATTTTTGGAAGTTTATTGTTGGGTCCACAGTGGTTTTATTGTTGGTCCAACCAAAACCAAAAGGGGAAATTTGATTCTTGGGTCCACCAAAAAAATTTATTTTTGGGGTTCCCCCAGTGGAGGGGTTTCCGGGGGTCCCCAGGGGGCTGATTTTTGAGGAACCAATTGAAATTTAATTTTGGGGCCACTAGTGGAATTGAACTTTGGGCTCCACCAGGGGAAATTTGATTTGTGTGCCAAAAACAGTGGATTTTTTTTAGGGGTCACCGTGGAGTTGATTGTGGATCCCACAGTGGGGTGTATTGGAATCCCACATTGAAGTTTGTTCTTGGGGCGCACCAGTGGAGATCAATCTTGGGGCGAACCCTACTATAGTTACTGTACATGCCTCTCGCACTTTTGCCTCTCTTTCGCTGCCTCTTGGCTTGAAAACATCCAGGCCCAAAGCCCCAAAATCCCCATGCCCAAGGGCCAGGGGTTCACCCTTTAGACAGTTTGAACCCTGCTTTAACACTATAGGTATGAAAGGGAGTTTTTTCTAAAAATGGCGTCCCATATCAAGGTCCAAATAGGGCCCCATCGTACTGATAGCAATATGAAGAATACTAATGCTTATAGCATTATATCTTCTAAAGGGCCCCTAAAAGTTCCTAACTAATTTTTCTGAAACCCAAAAAGGGGGCTAGAAGGAGGTCTTTTCCGTTGTTTTTCTCTTAAAAAGACTGGGATTTTTGAAGAACAATTCCCAAACTGGTTGGTGAGAAACTGGCAAAAACCCTTTAAACCTTTTTCCAAATTTTTAAGATTCCCCCGTGGTTTTACGTCAGAGTTTTTTAAAAAGGTGGGGAGCAATTTCCCACCCCTGGAGGTCTGGGAGGGTGTTTTTAAACGGTCGTCCTCGGGTGACCCCAGAACATCACATTTTCATGAGTTCCTTAGTATTGCACAAGAGATGTTATTAGGTATCAGGTATTGCCACAAGTGTTCTATCTATAGAATATCCTGAAATCATGACCTGTTGAGGGGGTAATTGGGGATAGGAGTTAAGAAACACTGGTCAAAAGAGGATAGCGCCTAATATCTCAAGTGATCTGGGGCAGGGTGAAGAAGGTAAAGTAGTTTTGCCATCCAAGAAAGTGACAGCATACTAGTAGGATGTGCTCACACTCTAATCTAATGGTTTTAGGGCCCCTGGGGGCAAACCCCAAAGGGTCGAAATTTGGGATAAACCCAACCCGGGATTTGTATTGTACCTTTAGGATGGGCCCCTTTAAAGGGGAACCCGTCACATAGAGAAGCCCCCCTTTCTGAGGACAGAACAACCCGTGTCCCGACCGGTGTTCCCCGCGCTGTGTCCCTTATTTTGTAATAAGCGCAGTTTTTTATGAAATTTTAAAAGCTTTAAATCTGCAAATTTTTCAGCAAGAAGAGGGCATTCGAAGAGTCCTTCAGAAGTGGGTTTTTTTCAAACCCCGCCAAACCCGAGGATAACCCCACCCCCCCCCCAAAAAGACAAACCCCTTTCTTTGAATGGGTTGGGGGGTTTTTTGGGGGAAAGGGGGGGGGGTTTGGGCCCGGGGCTGGCCTTTGGTGGGCGGAACTTAAAACCTTCTTTTAATGAATTTTTGATTTGAGGGGTTTAAAAGCTCTAAAAAATGCAGCATTTATAGAATAAGGGACACACGTGGAAAAAAAGCAGGTTTTGACATTTTCTTGTGCTGCCCTTTAGAAGGGGGGCATCGTCTAGTGACAGGTTCCCTTAAAGGTTTATGCAATGGGAAAAGATTTTCGCAAAATTTACACTAAAAAATTTATTTGCAACAGATTTGCAAAATCTTATACCTATGTGGTAGAAATCTTCAGGGGGGGATTTTTGTCCGCAGTATGAAGTTTAAACCCACAACAGTAAATTTTTAACCTTTGATTAAAAAGTGGTAAAATCTGCAGAAATCTTTTAAACTTTTGGAGTGTATCAAATTAAACATTAAAAGGGGTTGTTCACTACGGATCGTGTTTTTATATAAAGATCTTGCAAAAAAAAGTCACTTTGCAATATGGGGTCCATTAAATGCCCCTACCTTTCCTGAATCCCCTTGTATGGGCTGCTCGTCTCAGGTCGCAATAGCTACAGACCTTTTGATCCTCCTGATTTGGCTGCCGCATGGTCGGTATAGCTACAGATGTTTTATTTCCCGAAGGCTGCCAGCAGGGTTGCTTTGTACAGACCCGTTCAATCTTTTCCAAAAGGTGGGCCCGGTTGCTATACTACAGACCTGTTCAAATTTCCTGAAGGTGCCGCCTGGGTTTTAAGAAAACCTGTTCGTCTTCCCCGGTGGCTGCAAGCATGGTCGCTATAGCTCAGACCTGTTTTATCTATCCTGATAGGCTGCCCCCCTGGTTTCTATACACGACCTTTCAAACTCTATGATAGGCTGCCAGCACTGGTTGCTATAGCAAGACCGGTTTGTTCTCCTGCCAACAGCCCCGAATTCTAAATGAACCAAAAACAGGGTGAGGGGAGATGAATCAAAGTAGTGAGACGACCCCTTTAAGTGTGACACAGCTTTTCTGCAAATGGATACAACTATGACAAAATATTACACCAAATGTGACACAACCTTTGCCAGGTCCGAGACTGCCATAGCTGTCAGCCAGCCATTACTGGTTCAGGCAGGATTCCCTCTTCATACAATAGATTGATCTGCAGCAATGAAGGGGCAAACTGCCGAGACCTCAGATCCTGGCAGCTATAGCTGGTGTGCCACAGGGGATTACATGGGCACAATAGCAGTGCCCACTCAATCACCTTGATGTAATAGTATATCAGGAAGACTAACCATCGACCTATTCTTATGTACAGGTGCAGATCAGGGTCAAAGTTTTCTATTTTGTGCCAAGATATTATCTAATTAAAATGAATGTAACCTTTTTATACATCTTTTGTATTTCAAAGGGGCGCTCTCTCCATATTGATTAGCGTTAAACATGTAAGCAAAAGATAAGTAAAGACTATTACCGAATACATTGCTTTTCTGATTTTGCTTCCTTTCGGAGCTAGGAGCAGTTATTTTCTCCAGCTTGTTTACACAAGCTTCCTTAGGTTATCGACCACTTCTATCTGCTCTAGTATTGGTCAGGATGGTGATATCACTCCCTGCTGTGACTTATCAGCAGCAAAAGAGCTTGTTTATCTTTGTTACTGACATAATTAAACCCTTTAGAGCTCTGTAGCCTTGTTTCTTGTTGTTTAGACCCCTCCAACACCAATGTCTCTCTAACAGGCTCAGCTAGGAATAGCAGAACTGAAACATTAGTCACTGCTATAGAACCTCCTATAGCCTGCACAGGAAGCGGAAGCCTGAAGCTGTAGAGCTGTCCACAGCCTGAACAGCAAGTGGAAGCCTGAAGCTGTAGAACTGCTCACAGCCTGAACAAGAAGTAGGAGCATTAAGCTGTAGAACCACCCAAAGCCTAAACAGGAAGTAGGAACCTGAAGCTGTAGAGCCACCCAAAGCGTGAAGAGGAAGTAGGAGCCTGAAGCTGTAGAACCACCCAAAGCCTGAACATGAAGTGTGGGCCTGAAACTGTAGAAGGGCCCACAGCCTGAACAGGAAGTAGGAGTCTGAAGCTGTAGAACCACCCAAAGCCTGAACATGAAGTGTGAGCCTGAAACTGTAGAAGGGCCCACAGCCTGAACAAGAAGTAGGAGCCTGAAGCTGTAGAACCTCCCACAGTCTCAACAGGAAAAGGAAGCCTGAAGCTGTAGAACCGCAAACAGCCTGAACAGGAAGTGGGGGCCTGAAGCTGTGGAACGGACCCGTCTCTGGGACTCACAACTATCATGAGAATGAGCCTCCAAAAGTCTCCATAACAGTATTCTCCCTTCTTTTCTATGGGAGTTCCCAATACAGTCACCGCTCACCTGTACTGAAAACTCCCATATAACAGAATGAAGCGTCTTGGGCAAGGGGTATTGGTTCTTTTGTTCTATAGTGGAGACTTTTGGGGGCTCATTTCTGGATAGGTGTAGATCAAAAAGGTGGGATCTGCACCTATCAGAGTTTTATAGGTGATTACAATATCAAAATAGGAAAGGGTTCTTTACAGTTATAGTAGTGAAACTATGTAATGCACTTTCCCATGAGGTAGAAATGGCGTATACTATGTTACTATTTAAAGGGAGGCTAAATGCTTCTCTGATAACAAATAGCTCTGAGGGTTATAATAAAACCAGTAATAAATGATGTATGACTGATCTGGAGAGGTTAGACTCAATAGACCCGTCTATGTAGAATGAAGCTATGTAACTACAGCATATCTTGGCACCACAACTATCTATCTCCCCACTATGTCATATTGTATAGTAGTTAAAGGTTTATATTGTGAATTATACATCAATCTACATTAGCCTCCCTGTTGTCCCTGGAGACTGGGTCTATAGCAGTCTTGTAATTTACATACTTAAGTGCAGGTTGTAATAAG
>JAODAL010003377.1:0-165000 GCA_025379985.1 Phyllomedusa bahiana | reverse complement strand
TATACATACACCTATATACAGATACACGCACATATACACATACACCTATATACAGATACACGCACATATATACATGCACACCTATATACAGATACACACACATATACATGCACACATATATACATGCACACATATATACAGATACACACACATATATACATGCACACATATATACAGATACACACACATATATACATGCACACATATATACAGATACACACACATATATACATGCACACATATATACAGATACACACACATATATACATGCACA
Source organism: Phyllomedusa bahiana (assembly GCA_025379985.1). Taxonomy (NCBI): domain Eukaryota; kingdom Metazoa; phylum Chordata; class Amphibia; order Anura; family Hylidae; genus Phyllomedusa; species Phyllomedusa bahiana. The sequence continues at coordinate 164,726 of JAODAL010003377.1, read as the reverse complement.
CATATATACAGATACACACACATATATACATGCACACATATATACAGATACACACATACATGCATACACACATATATACAGATACACGCACATATACACATATATACAGATACACGCACATATACATATACACCTATATACAGATACACGCACATATACACCTACATATACACCTATATACAGATACACGCACATATACACCTACATATACACCTATATACAGATACACGCACATATACACCTACATATACACCTATATACAGATACACGCACATATACATATACACCTATATACAGATACACGCACATATACACCTACATATACACCTATATACAGATACACGCACATATACATATACACCTATATACAGATACACGCACATATACATATACACCTATATACAGATACACGCACATATACACCTACATATACACCTATATACAGATACACGCACATATACACCTACATATACACCTATATACAGATACACGCACATATACATATACACCTATATACAGATACACGCACATATACATATACACCTATATACAGATACACGCACATATACATATACACCTATATACAGATACACGCACATATACATATACACCTATATACAATACACCTATATACAGATACACGCACATGTACATATACACCTATATACAGATACACGCACATATATACAGATACACACATATGTATGCACATATATACAGATACACACATATATACATGCACACATGTATACAGATACACACATATATACATGCACACATGTATACAGATACACACATATATACAGATACACACATATAGACACAGACATACAAACATCAAGAGAGATACAGATACATAAATAAATGTACAAAGTGTAAATATTTCTGTTCTGTGCAAATTTGCTAAACATTTACTGCCCAATAAGTATATACTGACATATATACAAAAACACTCAGATATATACATGCAAACACACTCATATATATACAGATACACACACATACATGCATACACGCATATATACAGATACACACACATACATGCATACACACATATATACAGATGCACGCACATATATACATGCACACATATATACAGATACACACATATATATAAATGCACACATATATACATGCACACATATATACAGATACACACATATATAAATGCACACATATATACAGATACACACATATATACAGACACACTCACATATACATATACACCTATATACAGATACATACAAACATCGTGAGAGATATAGATACATAAATAAATGTACAAAGTGTAAATATTTCGGTTCTGTACATCTTATATGAATGGATTTCATACACAATTGTATCTTTGCAGGACGGTAATTGCAGGTTTTATTTTAAACTTGTGACATTTTATAGTATTTGTGTTTTTTGCTCTTTTACTCTTCTTTTTTTGCCAATTTGCCAGTTTGGCTGGAAATGACTTGCAAGGAGATGCTGGCCATGGAAGCAGGGAAGGGTTAATTAATTTCAGGAGCAGATGGAGATATGCTATTATCAGCAAGATGCTGATGGATCAGAGGTACTTGAAGCAGCTACATCACGTACAATGAAATGCAGCACATCGTATATTACAATCAATTTATAGATTGGATTGCCAAGAACACGCACGGCTCCTGATGCTGTTCCATTGTAGGAGAGAAATCTTGGCGCCTGCTATTTAGTGATTGCTTCTCTATTCGTGTTTGTTTTCCTTGGAGACGCCAAACATGTGGCTGTCTCATCTGCTTCTCCCTGTTATTCCTTAACTTCTTCCTTGCTGGATAGAAGGTTTATCTAAGCGCCACCAGATTACGCCTCTTTTTACCACTATTATTAGTGTCATGTTTATTAGCGTGCCGTGGCGGAATTGTCTGGTTGGGAAAAAAAAAAGGTTAACAATTAAGATTTTAACACCCCCATTTCACCATAATACCAGTGATTATATCCATTGCCAAGCTGCCTTGCTCAATAGATGCATAAGCAGCGTCTTCAGAATGCAAAATTAGACACTAGGTATTACTTTATTATCTGTATGTTTACAGCACAAACCTTTAATTTTTCTGTTGTTTACCAATGCAAAATATACCAGTCCTTTAAAACCAGTAATTACAAATTTTAAGCACTATCATATTGAGCAAAAACCTCAGGCATGAAAAACACAAGATCCCAAAGCATAGACCAAAGCTCTGAATGGACACAACCTTATGTTTTTCACTTTAGCACTGGAAGGCAGATGACATACTACAGGGGGCTAGAAGACATGTGTCTAACACAACAGTTTAGTGAACCCTACAGTGAATTGAGCACCGGAACAGACGGATGGTCAGTCCACCTCTGCTAACCCTACTGTGTATGGGGCTCCAGAGCAGACGGATGTCACTGCACCTCTGCCAACCCTACTGCACATGGGGCCCTGGAGCAGACGGATGTCACTGCACCTCTGCTAACCCTACAGTGTATGGGGCCCAGAGCAGACGGATGTCACTGCACCTCTGCTAACCCTACTGTGTATGGGGCCCTGAGCAGAAGGATGTCACTGCACCTCTGCTAACCCTACTGTGTATGGTGCCCCGGAGCAGACGGACGTCACTGCACCTCTGCTAACCCTACTGTGTATGAAGCCCCGGAACAGACGGATGTCACTGCACCTCTGCTAACCCTACTGTGTATGAAGCCCCGGAACAGAAGGATGTCACTGCAACTCTGCTAACCCTGCTGTGTATGGGGCCCTGGATTAGACGGATGTCACTGCACCTCTGCTAACCCTACTGTGTATGGGACCCCAGAGGAGACGGATGTCACTGCACCTCTGCTAACCCTACAGTGTATGGGGCCCTGGAGCAGACGGATGTCACTGCACCTCTGCTAACCCTACTGTGTATAGGCCCCGGAGCAGACGGATGTCACTGCACCTCTGCTAACCCTACTGTGTATGGAGCCTCAGAGCAGAGTGATGTCACTGCACCTATGCTAACCCTACTGGGTATGGGGCCCCCGGAGCACACGGATGTCACTGCACCTCTGCTAATCCTACTGTGTATGGGGCCCCGGAGCAGAGGGATGTCACTGCACCTCTGCTAACCCTACTGTGTACGGGGCCTCGGAACAGACGGATGTCACTGCTCCTCTGCTAACCCTACTGTGTATGGATCCCAAAGCAGACGGATGTCACTGCACCTCTGCTAACCCTACTGTGTATGAGACCCTGGAGCAGACGAATGTCACTGCACATCGCTTAACCATCCTGTGTTTAGGGCCCGGAGCAGACAGATGTCACTGCACCTCTGCTAACCCTACTGTGTATGGGGCCCTGGAGCAGATGAATGTCACTGCACCTCTGTTAACCCTACTGTTAACCACACCATCTGAGCTAACCCTATCATCAATGGACCCACAGAGCAGACGTCACTGCACCTCTGCTAACCCTACTGTGTGTAGGGCCCTGGAGCAGACGGATGTCACTGCACCTCCGCTAACCCTACTGTGTATGGGGCTCCGGAGCAGATGATGTCACTGCACCTCTGCTAACCCTACTGTGTATGGGGCCCCAGAGCAGACGGATGTCACTGCACCTCTGTTAACCCTATTGTGTATAGGGCCCTGGAGCAGACGAATGTCACTGCACATTTGCTAACCCTATTTCACTAAACAATTGAATACTTTTATTAATGACATGTGCCAAGACTTAACAACATTTTGTCATTATTTATGGTGTGACAATTTATGGCTACTGGGATCTACATATAGTTCTTACATGACAAAGGTGCCCAAATTGTCAGCTGTGGCTGAAAAAGGCACATAGCTGTCATCCCTGCCCTAAAATATGGACATTTTTATGAGTGAACCAGTATTGATTTTGCTAGTAAAAGACAATGTCCGGCTGGGGTGCCTGTGGCCCACCAGTGGAGATGACTCTTGGGGCCCACCAGTGGAGATGACTCTTGGGGCCCAGCAGTGGAGTTGATTCTTGGGATCCACCAGTGGAGTTGGTTATTGGGGCCCACCAATAAAGTTGATTATTGGAGTCCACCAGTTTAGTTGTTTCTTAGAGTTCACCAATAAAGTTAAATATTGTGGACCACCAGTGGAGCTGATTCTTGGGGCCAACCAGTGGGGTTGATTCCTGCAGACAACCAGTAGGGTTGATTCATGGGGTCCACCACTGCAGTTGATTCTTTGGGTCCATCAGTGATGTTGATTCTTGGAGCCAACCAAAGAAGTAAATGCTTGGGTCTACCACTGAAGTTGATGTTTCCACCCACCAGTCCATTTTGTTCTTGAACCCCTCCAGTGGAGTTGATTTTTGGGGCCCAACAGTGAAGCTGAGTCTTTGTATCATCAATGATGTTGATTCTTGGGGCCAACCAAAGAACTAGATGCTTGGGTCCACCACTGAAGTTGATGTTTCCACCCACCAGTCCATTTGGCTCTTGAACCCCACCAGTGGAGTTGATTTTTGGCGGCCACCAGTGAAGCTGACTCTTTGGTCCATCAGTGGTGTTGATTCTTGGTTCCCACCCTACATCTACTGTACATGACTGCACACGCTTCTTACGCTTTACCTCATGTTTCTATTCCTTTGTTCCTGAAAAACAACAACAGGTCTGTCATGCCCAAGGATCCTCTGGGGGTTTCCCCTCTGTGCCTCTGGCCAAGTACAAGCATAGTACCCGAAAAAAAAGTGTGAAAAACTTTTGAACTATGCAATAGATAAAATTTGAACTGCATAAACCTTAATGTATGATCCTGAAAATGATTTTATACATTGAGTTGTTTAAAAGTCGTTGACCCTTTTTTGGGTACCAAATCAGGTGGGACATCTGGTACGATCAGGAACAATACGGATTTATTCATAATATTTACAGTAATGTCCATATTATAAGGCAGAGGTGATCATATAGGTCAAATGTCTATGACAACTCCTGCTATTCTAGGCTGATCATGACAAATGCACAACAACTTACAGGGGAAAAAGAGGTTAAACTCTTTTCACAGATACAGAAATTTATTAGCAACCTCTGGGTTTATGTTGAGTTGCTTTGTGGCACCGACGGGAGCCAGAAATGCCACACAGTTTGCTCTTAAAGTACAGTTATGAGCTGTTTGTAGAAGAGGGTTACCCGATGTTACAGCAGTATAAATCTTTTCCTCTACAATTTGCCCTCCTCACGTCTTGGCGCTAATACTTCATGTTTCACAGAGAGCATGGCACAACTTGTGCCCAGAGCATCTATAAAAACAAGACTCCACTTCTTGGTAGCGAAAAAGCTAATAATTGTGCTTTATTAACCTGTAAACATTTATGGCCAGATGTAATTTAGGACTTAATAATATCATATTCACAAATTTGACTAAAACAAACAAATTAAGGTCAATTCTAAATATTGAATGAATGTAGGAAACAATCAATTGCCGAAGAAGTGGCGGAAATGTAGCTCCCAAACGAAGGCCCGTCTATATCATACGCTGAGCTATGGACATTCTTGTTTTCCCTAAAGAGCCATAGCAATTAAAAGCAAGTTTTATGTGGTAAACATGGACATTAATGGTCGTTCATTATGTTCAATTGATGAAGATCCTAAATGGTACTGTTTGGGATCTGGAAAACATGGCTGCTTTCTTACAAAAATAATGCCACCTTCAGGGGCGTAGATATTGCGGGTGCAAAGGTAGCAGCCACATAAGAGGACACCAGTATTGTAAATTATACATGATAGCTGGCGGGCCCCCAATTAACTTTTTGCATTAGGACCCAGGACCCACAAGTTATCATTCTGGCCACACTGGTTCATGGGTTAGTTTCTGAAATTCCCATTTGGTTCCATTGAAGTAAATGAGACTTAACTGCAATACCAAAAACATACCCATGCACAAGTGTGGTACTGATTCTTGAAGAAAGTAGCCAACATTTTTTCTAATTCTTTTTGATGTGGTCTTGTACTATAGTAACAAAGGATTACCTTAGGTTTGGACTGGATTACAGGGGAATACAGGAAACCCACCCAGTGGGGCCCTGGATATTATCAGCTCCTGAGCAACCTGGGGTTGCTTTTCAAACAGAGAGGCAGAAAGCAAATGGCAAAGTAAAAAAGTAATATGCAGTCATGTACAGTAGATGTAGAATGGGACCCTACTTTGTTGGTGGGCTACAAAAATTATATCCACTGGTGGGCTCCAAGAATCAACTCTATTGGTGAGCCCCAAAAGTCAACTCAACTGATGGGCCACATGAATCAGCTCCATTGGTGGGCCTCAATAATCAATTCTACTTGTGGGCCTCAAGAATCAATTCCACTGGTGGGCCCTAAGAATGAAGTCCACTGGTAGGCCCTAAGAATGAAGTCCACTGGTTGGCCCTAAGAACCAATTCTAGTTCAGTGGTTGGCCACATGAATCAACTCCATTGGTGGGTCTCAAGAATTAATTCCACTTGTGGGCCCCAAGAATGAAGTCCACTTGTAGGCCCCAAGAATGAAGTCCACTTGTAGGCCCCAAGAATGAAGTCCATGGTGGGCCCCAAGAATGAAGGCCATGGTGGGCCCCAAGAATGAAGTCCATGGTGGGCCCCAAGAATGAAGTCCATGGTGGGCCCCAAGAACCAACTCCTGTGGTGGGCCCCAAGAATCAATTCCAGTTAAGTGGTAGGCCACATGAATCAACTCCACTCCATTGGTGGGCCCCAAGAATGAAGTCCTCTGGTGGGCCCCAAGAATGAAGTCCACTGGTGGGCCCCAAGAATGAAGTCCACTGGTGGGCCCCAAGAACCAACTCCACTGGTGGGCCCAAGAACCAACTCCACTATTCACCCCCAAGAATAAACACTACTGGTGGCACCAAGAAACAACTCCAATAGTGGGCCCAAGAATCAACTCCATTGGTGGACTCAAGAATCAACTCCACTATTCACCCCGAAGAACAGACTCCAGTGGTGGCACCAAGAATCAACTCCACTGGTGGGCCCCAAGAATCAACTCCACTGGTGGGCCCCCGGCACCCCAGTCTGAAACCTGCTTCTCCTCCAGCAGCAGCTCTCACTATTATGGGCAACCATTTATTTGTCTGCCAGGGAACTCAGTGGCTCTTATAATAGAGAGATTGTCTGTCACAATAAAGAGTTGGAAATCTTAGTATTCTTCTTTAAGAATGTGATGAAGCCAACTTTAGGTTTCAAAACAAATTTTTTCAAAGAACATGGTGTGGCCATGAGTCATTGGTCATTGTCTCTAAACTGTCATATGGCCTTCTAGTTGGATGTGTTCCAAGTTTCCAATATATGACAGTAAGATATATTTGATGTCCAAAAGGATCAAATATCCCTGGTTACTTCTAACTAGTGGTGAAACATCAATGTCTTAAAGTATATGTCCGCCCTTGAGCATCTATTGTCATCTAAACATTTCCAAATTCAGAATTAAAGAGGTTCTACCATTTCACAACTGCATGTCTGAGGCCAACACATAGCTCGAGTTGGCCGAGAAGAACATGAAGATGTAGTTGTGGCAGCACAGCTCTCCCCATTCATTTCTATGGGATATATGAATATGGTCGAGTAAGAAATGAATGGGGAGAACTACGCAAGTGCAGCCAAATCCCAGTTTTCTGGGGTCAGTTGGAGTGAGCCATGAGCTGGCCTCAGATAAGAAGTTATTGGATACGACAACTGTTTTAAAGAGGTGCTTTCATCAGGCCATTTCACAGACACTACTCTTCATATCCAGCTTCAGGTTTACACTTTCTGTTCAGGTTGTGAGCATTTCTACAGCTTCAGACTCCCACTTCCTGTTCAGGCCGTGGGTGGTTCTACAGCTTCAGGCTCCCACTTTCTGTTCAGGCTGTGGGTGGTTCTACAGCTTCAGGCTCCCACTTCCTGTTCAGGCTGTGGGTGGTTCTACAGCTTCAGGCTCACACTTCCTGTTCAGGCTGTGGGTGGTTCTACAGCTTCAGGCTCCCACTTCCTGTTCAGGCTGTGGGTGGTTCTACAGCTTCAGGCTCCCACTTCCTGTTCAGACTGTGGGCAGTTCTATAGTTTCAGGCTCCCACTTCCTGTTCAGGCTGTGGGCGGTTTTACAGCAGTCATTGACGTTTCAGCTCTGCCACTTCTAGATGAGTCTGTTAAAGAGCCAGTAATAATGGAAAAGTTTAAATAGCAGGACATAAGGCTACTGAGCGCTAAACTGTTTGTCAGTAAGGAGGATAAACCTGCTTCTGTGCTGCTGATAAGACATAGCAGGAAAGGACATCACTATTCTGACCACTGCTAGAACAGATAGAGATGGTTAGTAACCTAGGAAACCTTGTGTACATAAACAGGAAATAAGAACTGCTCTAACTCTAAAAGGAAGCAAAATTAGAACAGCAATGTAATTGGTAATAATCTTTACTTACCTTTGCCTATATGTTTAAAGCTAATCCATAGGGTGAGAAGACCCCTTTAAGTAACCAAATTCAGACTTTCCACTGCGACCACAAGAGAGAGGACATACGCAGCCATGTCACTATTCAGTCTCTTTCTGGACACGGTGGTTGATGGCCTTTTCTTTGGTTGGCGGTGAAGATTGGACTCATTGGTGCTTGGACATATGTATGAGCCCTCGTGAAAAAAAAAATGGCGACTCCGATCAGAGCCTCCATTGCACAGGTGGAACTGGATCTGTTTTACAACAGACACTAATGGCACCTGATGGAGTGTTTTTTTACAACTGACACCAATGGGGCCCGACTACAATGGGCACTAATTTGTCCATGTTTCCCAATATAAGTTGCAATGTAGGTTCTTAATGGAACCTACGACATGAACCTGAAGAGGGCCTAAAATATATCTGCACATGTGCCAAAAAAACCCAAAAACTCATTCACTTTATTGATGTAAAACAGATACAAATGGATACCCACCTGCTTCTATCCATTTCCCCTGTAATGTAAAAAGGATCAGAGCAGAATAGAATGATGAAAAGCCAAGATGTGTAGGTTTTACATACAATGGGGGACATTTATTAACGCAAGTAGTCCAAAATTCTAGAGCAATTTGCAAAAAAAGTGCCGGTATACATGCTTTACACCACATGTCTGTCAAAAGTGGCATGGCCCCATTAAAAGGGGGTGTGGTTTCATGGAAATGGGGCACAACTTAGCATGTAATGCTATGCCCAAAAATGTTTGCTCCATTAGTGGTATAAAGTACGCCAACTTATAAAGGGTGTAGAGTTAGACTAGACCATCTAAGCATGTGCCAGATTAATTAATACTACTATGAATGTGGCACATAAGTATAAGACAATATTGATAAATATGTCTAATGTGATAGACCTAGGCTCGGACTGGCCCACAGGGGAGCAAGGGAAAGCCCCAATGCGCCCTTGGGTAAGACGAGGCCCTGGACAATTTGGGCTACTAAGAGTAGTAGGCATGGGGTGGCTTTTCAAGGAGAAAGAAAGTTAGAAAGCAAAAGGTATGTGCAGTTATGTGCGTTAGCTGGTAGCCCTAAAACTTAACTCCACTGGTGAGCCAAAGAAATCAATTCCACCAGTGGGCCCAAGAATCAATTTCGCCGGTGGACCCAAAGAATCAACTTTACTGGTAGGCCCAAGAATCACCACTAGTGGGCCCAAGAATCAACTCCACCGGTGGGCTCCAAGAATCAACTCCACCGGTGGGCTCCAAGAAACAACTCCACCGGTGGGCTCCAAGAAACAACTCCACCGGTGGGCTCCAAGAAACAACTCCACCGGTGGGCTCCAAGAAACAACTCCACCGGTGGGCTCCAAGAAACAACTCCACCGGTGGGCTCCAAGAAACAACTCCACCAGTGGGCTTCAAGAATCAACTCCACCGGTGGATCCCAAGAATCAACTCCACCGGTGAATCCAAGAATCAACTCCACCGGTGGATCCCAAGAATCAACTCCACTGGTGGATCCCAAGAATCAACTCCACTGGTGGATCCCAAGAATCAACTCCACCGGTTGATCCCAAGAATCAACTCCACTGGTTGATCCCAAGAATCAACTCCACTGGTGGGCCAAAGAATCAACTTCACTGGTGGGCCCAAGAATCACCTTCACTGGTGGACCCCAAGAATCAACTCCACTGATGGGCCCAAAAAATCAGATCCACTGGTGGGCCCATAGATTCAACTCCACCAGTTGGCCCCAGGCTCTCAAAGTTGACAAACGATATCCCATATGGAACACTATTATTTGTTTAAAGTATCAGTTAGTCCCCTTCCTTTTGGCCCCTGTGCAGGTTCACAGGTTGCTCATACACTATAGTTGCCCCTACAGCCGTTGTGGTACAATGAAGGTTAATCATCTTCATGTAAATTGTTCTAAACTACATTGTAATTAAATTCCTCTAACCTATACAGTTACATAATGTCATCAAATGGGGCTGTCTAGCATGTGTTCTGCCGCTCGGTATGTTTCACTAACAGATAATTTAATGCCATCAGAAAGAGCGATACACTTGTTAGAGAAGCCAGACACAGCCCGTGTTTTTCTATCAGGAGATAATTTTCCTTTCATATCCCAGAGACCAAATGTACAATTTATAAAAGACAATGTCGCGGCTTTAAGTGTTCCTGTTTTATTTTCTAGATTTGTGCTTGGTAAGAGATTAGTCTTACATTTGCTTTTTTGTTCTTGCTTCCCTTTGTATCACTACAGATCCCCTCGTAGCTTTGTTTCTTTGTGATATGGTCGCTTGGGAAATCATGAGACATGGTGCACAGCAAGACTGCTAAGAAGAGCTCAGAATTTTCTGTCCTCTGTCGTCCTTCTGCCTAACAGGTTGTACTCATATTGTACAGTCCTCCCCCTCCCTGAAAGAAGATGGCTTAAAGAATGATCTAATATGAGAGATCGCCCGTTGCTTCACCAATCAGTGTTTCTCAGAGTCAGACCAAGAAGGTGAATGAATAGGGCTTGGCAGCATATCTCCATGGCTAGCCTCCTCTATCCAGAAGCAGGAATTTAACCTGGGTACATATTATATTAAAACCTAAGTCTCTGCATCCCTTTTGATTTTTGGCAAAGAATTAAGCAATCTTTGTTGGGCCTTATTCATACGAATTGATATCAAAACTAATGGAAAAAATAGTAAGTAACCAAAGTAGAAAACAAAGACTAGTTCACATCTGTATCGGAGGTTCCATCGGAGGTTCCAGTAGAGGTTCCATCAGAGGTTAGGTTCAGAGATTTCATCAGAGTTTCCATTTGGAGGTTCCATCAGAGGTTGGGTTCGGAGGATCCATTAGAAGTTCCGTTCAGAGGTTCCATTAGAGGTTCTGGTCAGCGGTTCCATTAGATATTCCGTTCGGAGCTTACATCAGGGGTTCCATTCGGAGGTTCCATCACAGGATTCATTAGAAGGTTTTATCAAAGGTTCCGTTCTGAGGTTCCAGCAGAGGATTCATAATAATAATAATTTTTATTTATAAAGCGGCAACATATTGCAGCATTTGAATTTAGAGGGTATACTACAGACTTACACATTAAAAGAAATTACGATGGCCCAAAGGTGTGAGGCCCCTGCTCGCGAGAGCTTACAATCTATTTGGTGAGGGTTTGTTTTGGGAGAAAAAGGGGTTTAAAGAGTGCCAGTTTACAATGGTCCAGCCTGTTAATAAATGGAGGTTGGTTTACATAAAAGTTGGGTGACCCTGCCACCCTGATTCATTCCAAGGTTTTATCAGAGGTTGCGTTCGGAGGTTCCATCAGAGGTTGCGTCCGGAGGCTCCATCAGAGGTTCTGTTTGGAGGTTTCATCAGAGGTTCTGTTCAGAGGTTCTATCAGAGGTTCCGTTCTGAGGTTCCATCGGAGGATTCATTTGAAGGTTTTATCAGAGGTTGTGTTCGGAGGTTCCATCAGAGGTTGCATTAGGAGGTTCCATTCGGAGGTTGCATCAGGGGTTCCGTTCGGAGGCTCCATCAAAGGATTCATTTGAAGGTTCCATTAGAGGTTCCGTTTGGAGTTTCCATTGGAGGTTTGCGTTCAGAGGTTCCATCACAGGTTGCATTTGGAGGTTCCATCAGGGGTTCCATTCGGAGGTTCCATCAGAGGTTCTGTTGGAGCTCCACAAAGTTTGCTTTCCCAAGGTTCCATGGTTTCCGTTTGGATGTTCCATCGGAGGTTACGTTTGTAACTTTCATCACAGAGCTGAAAACGGAAACAAGAGGATCTGTTTCCCAATGGACACCAATGGCGTCCAATGGAGCCTATTGATTACAATGGGTCCATTGGGTTTCCACCATGGGGTCCATTGTTGTTTAGATGGAAAAAATAGTGCAACCTGTTATGCTATTTTTTCCATCATTCCTGACGAAACTTGGGACAAATATTCTGAATGGAACTCCCGATGCCGATGAGAACCAAACTTAGCAAGTGGAGAAGGAAACAATGAAAGACCCACATTCAGCCCCACCCTGGATGCACAATTGAAAATTAAAGCTAAGTCCGTCACTTAAAAATGATATCTACTACACTGCAGCTTCACCCTGGTCACCACTTTGTTTCCCCTTTTCTTATCTTACTATGTTTAAATTTGTAATGTATATAGGTTTATTCTTCTGTATATGTACCCTGTAATATTTTGTAACTCTTTTTATAATTAATTAATTGTATAATCATGATAATTCAATTGACATAGATGTACCGGTAATTTTTTAGCAGTGAACTTATATATATATTAATGTAAACAAATATCTATATATACAGGGCCGTGAAGAAGGGTAGGCAAAAGTAGGTGACCACCTAGGGCACCACCTCATCCCAGGTGGAAAAGGGGATGGGATGCAAGAAGGTATGGCGTGGGCTGAATTTTCTATATCGGGACAGTGGAGGGGGGTGGGGCTATCCCAGTCTAAAAAAAAATAAATAAATTTTATATATATATATATATTTATAGAGAAAAGAGGGAGGAGAGGGGGGGGGGGAGAGAGAGAGAGAGAGAGGGAGGGAGAAAGAAAGAGGAGATATTTTATGAAAGTGTTACAGTTACACATTACGTAACTATAGATAGGTAGAGGTTACATATTAAATCTAGGTGTTTTTTTAAAATTTTTATATATATATATTTTATATAAAATATATTTAATAATTATTATATATACACACACTACACAGGCGCCCCGGGTTTGCAAAAGGGAGGGGGACTGTAGGTTTGTTTTTAAAGTTAAATTTTGTATGTAAGTCGGAACAGGAGTGCAGGGAAGGGTTTTTACATTTGTTTTGTTGTCTTTGCCCCTATCAAGAAGATTTCACTTCATTTGACCTCATGTGCTCTGCTATGGAATGCTGGAACTTGCCATTCCACAGTTGGTATCTGCTATGGAACTACAAGAGCCAGCATGATCCATAAGCCAGCGCTCATAAAACCTTTTTTGTAACTGGGGAAAAGATGTAATCGGGAAAGGTTTTTTTTAAGTCGGGGGGTGCCCATATATAAATATATTTTGTATAATTATATATTTATATATATTAATATATATATATATATAATTTTTATATATATTTTTGATAGATCACTCATATACAGTAGATAAAAAGAAAAAATGAAGATAGATAGTATGGGGTAGTAGATTGAGACGATAGATAGAAGTGAGACAGATAGAATGAGATGGAGAAAATGTGGATAGATAGATAGATATGAGAGAGATAGTAGATAGATAGATAGATAGATATGAGTAGATAGATATGGTGATAGATATGAGATAGTAGTATGAGTAGTAGATAGGATGATAGATATGAAATAGATTTGTTGGATGGAGATAGATAAGGGATAGATAGTACGAGTAGATAGATAGATACGAGTGATAGATGATTGAGATAGATAGATATGAGATGTGATGATATGGAGGAGATAGATTTGGATAGATAGTAGAAGAGAAGATATGAGATAGTAGAGAGGATATGGGATGTTTTGGGATAGATAGTAGATAGAAATAGATGTAGAATGATATGGATGATAGTATGGGATAGATAGTTGATAGATAGAGATAGATGTAGTAGATAGATAGAAGTGATAATAGATAGATAGGATAGATAGATAGATAGTATGAGATAGATAGTTTTATAGTAGATATAGGTTTTGAGTAGAAGATATGGGAAAAGATAGATTGATAGATAGAGATGTAGATGATAGAGATAGAGATAGATAGACTGACCATCTGTGTTTGATACCAGATGTTTTGTGTTGATTTTCAGTTTCTTATATCCTATCCCCTTTTATAGAGACTCCCCCTCTACAACCCCAGTATTCACCGCAATTTTGGGTCGTTGTTTCGCTGCACAATATCCTGTGCACTATAATAGTGTGTTACTACACCTTACAAATCTATTTCCCTGTACAGTTCCTTGAGAATGGGAGTAACACAAGGTCACGACAGGGTAAGCCGTGCCTTTAAGAGACAAGAACATTGCATTGTATGACTGGATTTGAACTAATCTTTGATATTTACAATAGATTAAGTAGATTCAGGTTCTCATATGTAGAAATGGCCCTGGCACCACCAGCGCGACAATACAGGCACAAAAATAGGCAAACAGAAGTGACTTTGCATCGGAATAGGCACCGGGACAGACTCGTTCTCAGAGGATCTTGCACATGTGAAACAGCTGGATCCACCTCGTTTATGTCCTGTAAACCCGATATCACTCAGTTGGGGGTAAGTGAAGGTTCAGTGTAAAAAATTATGTTTTTCATTTGATTATATTTATTGCAAGGCCATTTTGACCTGTAATTGAGTCATAATCTTCCATGAATCTTGATGTTGGTCAAAACCCCAAAAATTTATCTGGAGGCTAAAAACCTTTTTGGGTTTTCATTTTGCACTGAAAAAATTGTTCGCCATAAATGTTGGGGGGAAGAAAGCTCCTTTAACCGCTTCCTGACAGACGGTCATAAAAATATGGCTCTAAGTTTCTTTCCTCCTCGCCTTCCAAGAGCCATAACTTTTTTATTTTCCCCTTCATAATAAAAGAGGGCTTTTATTTTTGGGGGGCAAGATGGACTTTTTAATGATTTTAAACAAAATTTTGGTTTTGACTCAAAAAAAAAAAAAAAAAAAAAAACCCTTTTTGGAAAAAAAAAAAGGCATAGGTGCACAGGTTGGCTGTAAAACATAATACCAAAATTCAAATCGAGCACACTTCAAATAAAGAAGTAACAAAGGGGAATGGGGAAACTTTGAAAAAGATTTCTGCTATCTAGGATACATGAAAAAAAATTTTGAAAATTCTCAGTTCACACTTTTGATCAAAAACCTTAAGCCTCTCTGAACTTCAAAGGGACCTCAGGCAGGTGGCTCACTATTTTTTCCTACACTATTTATACCTCCGTTTGGGTCCTATTCAGCTCCATAATCCAGGGAATGAAGGAACCGTTACAAGTTCACTGCACTGATTTAAAAAACCTGTGGGAAAGGGGGGTGGAGTGCAAAAAACCCAAAAAGGAGGCAGCCACTCCCCCCTATACAAACTAGAAACAATATTTGGGTTTTGTACTAAAAAAAAAAACACTTTTGGGAAAAAATGAGATAGGTGCACACGGTGGGCGCAAAAATACAACACATTTCCAAAAACGTGCCCCTATCAACCAAATTTTAATGATGTCATTCACCATACCCTAGAATGTACTGTGAAACTGTAAATATTTTTTTCGTAAAATAAAAAAAAAAAACCAAAAAAAAAATTTTTGCGCCATGTTGCAGGATTTTTTGTTCTTCGGCGTTCAATCTTCAGTGAAATTGATTGTTTTTTTTTGTGCGGGTTATACAAATCCGGCAATACCAAACATGTACGAATTTCACTATGTGTACCATAAAAAGAATCCCAACATCTGTTTTTTTTATTTTTGCCGCAGTGCCATATTCTGCTACCAATAACTTTTTTGCACTTCAATCTATGGACCCAAGTGGTGGGGATGGCGGTTTTGCGGGCTGAAGTGTACTTTTTATTGTTACCAGTTTGGGATAGATTTGACTTTTTGATCACTTTTCATTCCAATTTTTAGGGGATGTGAAATAACCAAAATAAAGTGGGATTTTGGGGTTTGGATATTTTTTCCTTCCTTAGACTTTTATGGACGCTTTAATTCCACTTTTTTATTATTTTTTTTTTTTTAATTTGTAAAATGGCAAAAGGAAGGGGATTTGAACTTTTAATATTTTTTGTACTGTGAAACATTTATTTTCTTTCACATTGAGTCCTTCTAGGTGGTGCAATAATAAGTACACCCATACACAATGCAGAAGGGTGAACAAAGATGGCAGTTCTAGCACTTCTCGTCTGGGGAAGAAAGTGGTAAAACGGCAGAGATGGCGGTGAAGAAAGCCTTCAAAAGGCTTCCGGAATCCATGCTAACCAATCGGCACCCCACATTCTTGCCACGGGGGTGCTGATTGGAGTGACAAACTGTGCGCGGCAGTTTCATTCATTTAAATTGTGAACTGTTGCGCGTCTAAGGGGTAACCACCCGCCCCATTCCCGCATTTGGGTGATGGGGCGGCAATTAGCCTTCTATGAGTAATCCCATTACACAGAACCTTACCAGCACCAGGACGTATGGACACATAATAATCGGTAAGGGATTAATACGGAGTCATCTGTGAACCCGAAAAAGAGATGCATAATGTGTTATTTTCCCAAAAAACATGTATGTAAAGGTTTTCTCACTGATTTTCCAATTGCCTCCATAGAGATGCTTCCCTTGTCATGCTGAACTAAACAGTGCACAAAGTGGAAAAAATATGCTGCGAGTAGCTGATGTAGAATCTCCGCAGATGATGTGATCCTCTGTCGCCCCTCTCCTAGCTGGTGGCAGTGCTAATAAATACCACTCACAAAGGATTTAAGAGCCCAGAGTGCAAAGCCATCAGAGATTTGAGATCTGCAAGGTAAACCTCAAGAGATGTGGCGGCCTGAAAGTACAGTCACCAAAGATTTATGACTTTATATTAGAAAATAATCAGCCCTTCAGAGTGAAACATTTGTAAAATCACCAGAGAATAAATAGGAGGTCCCCAGAGCTCTTAGGGTTCTCATGGCAGTTTCCGATCTGTATGGGCAAACTCATAGACCACGAGCAGCTCTTCCTGGTGGATTCCCAATATTCTTATGATAAATTTCTATTGACGAGTGCCCAAAAAAATTGTAAATCCAATAGCATATAATGTTTATTTATTAATATATATATATATTAAATTTTTATATATATATATATATAACACACACACACACACATAACCCCAACATACTGTCAAAATTTTGGGGGCACTTAAAAATTTCTTATTTTTGAATGAAAAGCACAGTTTTTTTCAATTAAAAAGAACACTTTACATTGTTAAAGTGTAAATGATGTTCTAGCTCAAAACCTGGTTTTTTTTAAAGAAAAATTTAAAGGGTGTTAGAGGCCCATTTCCCAAAACCCTCACTCCTGGTTCTAATGGTAATTGTGTTTCTAACTGTTAAGGGTGCTTTTCCCCGGTGGTTTTTGGTGCGTTTTTTTGCAAGAAGGGAAGCAATTTAAAGCTGTACATTTTCGCACAAAATTTTCGCAAAAGTCTTTGGTAATTACCGCGATTTTGTGCAACATGTACGCATTAATTGCTGTGCCTTCCCCGCCAAAAACCAAAAAACGCACGTGTGAAAGACCCTAAAAAGCTATTGGATTTTGAACACCCTTTAAAACCCTTGTGAAGTATGTTTGCGAACTGAAAACCTTTTGTGATTAGGAAGCTAAAAACTGACCCTTTCCTTTGAGGTAGTTGGAAATTTTGGGGTTACATTTTGGTTTATTAAACCACAAAAGGCCCGGAAGAGGAATTTATGTGAAAAATCGACAGTCTATTCTTGTGCGAAAAGATGAAGGGTTTTCCCAAATTTGGAAATTGCCAAGAAAAAGAGATTTTTTACAATGGTTTGTACTACTCCCTTTAGGGAGAGCACAAAAAAGCTTAACCAGGGTAGAAAGAGAAGTGGGGGGCCCGGGCACAACTGAGCAACAAAACGAGACTTTAAATCCTATTAGAAAACAGTCTCATAAGTCCCCAACAGGAAGTTCATTAAAATATACCCGCAAAAAGCCAGTGTCAACTCTACAGTGAAGGGTGACTCCGGGATGCCGGGCCCTTCAGGGGAGAGTGGCAAAAAAAAAAGCCATATTTTAGACTGGCTAATAAAAAAGGGAAAAAATTAATATGGGGTAAAAAAAAAACAGACATTGGCAAGGAAGATTGTGAAAAAATTTATGGCGAATCGAAGTTTGAGGGTTTTTGGGTCCACAGAAGAAAATTTGTGAGACCAAACAACTGAAAAAAATTCTGGAAAGAGGGCCGACGCATCTGTCAAAATGGGGGTTAATTTTAGGTTTGGGTTGGTGTGGTGGAGGGCATATGATGGTCGGGGGGGCTTTGGTGTTTGGGGGAGGTCATGTGTGGTCGGGGTTGCTTTGGTGCTGGGGGAGGTATGGATGGTTGAGGTAGCTTTGGTCGGTGGAGGTCATGTGATGGCTGGGGTTGCTTTGGTGCTGGTGGGGGTAAAAATGATGGTCAGGGGTGGCTTTGGTGCTGGGGGGAGGTCATGTGATGGTCTGGGGTTGCTTTGGTGCTGGTGGAGGTCATGTGATGGTCTGGGGTTGCTTTGGTGCTGGTGAAGGTAATTTGATTTTCTGGGTTTGCTTTGGTGCTTGTGGATGCCATACCCTGTGGGGGGCGCTTGATTGGAGCCCCAATTTCTCCCGCAACAGGACAATGATCCCAAAACCCCCTCCAAAGGTGCAAGTTTTTTTAGGGGAAGAAGCAGGCATGTTTTCTATCTGTAAAGGGTGGCCCGCGCAGCCCCAGATCTAAACCCCATTGAGCTGTTAATTTTTCGGTACACACTTATTTTTAGATTAAAATTTTTATTAGGGTTTTTTCGTACATTGAAAAAGGGGCAAATGGGGTTTTTTGGGGTGTTAAAGGGGGTTTCTTCACCACTATAAATTTGCTTTAAATCGTAAAAAAAATGGACACAAAGGCCAAACAACCCATTCCCAGTAGGAGGTCATATAAGCCCCAGATCTACCTGGGAGAAATATAGCAGGTGCAAATAAATAATGAAAAGTTGCTTACATACCCATCCACTAGGTGTAAAAAAAAATGCACATGGTAAGTGCAGTTCAAACCATATGGAAAAGCCACAAAACCCTAAAAAGGGGGATTTTTAAAAAAAACCCGTAAACAACCCTTTCATTTTGGTTAGAGTGTTTTATCTCCCGGGTTTTTTGTAACAAGCTTCCCCCGGGGTTTCAACCACCTGTATTTGCTCTAACAGCCATCGCTGGATAGTGAAGTCACCTCCTGCTGTGTCTCAGCAGCAGAATATGAGCTTTTATACTACAAAAACCATAACCCTTTAGAGGTCAGTAGCTCTAAAAACCATGCATAGCCTAGACAAGAAGTAGGAGCCTGAAGCCGTAGAACTGCCTACAGCCTGAACAGGAAGTGGGAGCCTGAAGCTATAGAACCACCAATATCCTGAACAGGAAGTGTGACAGTAAAGCTGTAGAACCCCCCACAGCCTGAACAGGAAGTGGGAGCCTAAAGCTGTAGAACCGCCCACAGCCTGAACAGGAAGTGGGAGGCTGAAACTGTAGAACGCCCACAGCCTGAAACAGGAAGTGGGAGCCTGAAAATGTAGAACCATCCACAGCCCCCGAAAAAGGAAGTGGGAGCCTGAAACTGTAGAACCATCACAAACTGAAAGGAAGTGGGAGCCTGAAACTTGTATAACCGCCCACAGCCTGAATTATAAAAATATCTACGTTGCATATTTTGTTCAACAAGTTGGTTATCTCTAAGTGCACTACCAATATATTTCACTTAGATACGTTTTCAGCATATATTGTTCCGTACCTCCCACCCTGAACCATGTGATCCCTTTTCCTTCATGGCTATTGGTTTTAACAGGTTTTTAAGGATGACCCTAATCTGCAAACCCCAAAAAGTGATCAGAGTTTTTCAACTAAAAACGCGTCTGTTTTTTGCCTTGGGGGGGGTTTTTTGTTTTGTGCTGAACGCTTTTTTTCCCAGAATAAAGAAGGTTTGTTACCAGTACCACGGACCTTGGATTATTTAGCGGCGGAATTTTGGTTACGTCCCCGGATACCCTCTTTGTTTGCATTTGCATTACGCGAAGGGGGTTTGGTCGTAGAAAGTCACAGCCAGCAAGGGGTCTGCGCTACCGATCGGTCATTGCCCAGGTGAGCTGCATATTTCTTGTTTTTGTTGTCAGCGGTTTGATAAGGGCTGCAGCAGATTTTCACCATTTTCGGGCACAGTTAAAACAGGCTTTTAAAGATCCTGGGTGTAATCAGGACACAGAAGGACAGAAAAGCCCCCCTCTTAACACGATATTTTAAATAAGTATTCCCTGTCCCCGGAACGAGGGGGCAAAATTGGCGCTGTATTTGATTAGAAAGCAAAACGCATGAATGCCAATGAAATGTAAGAACCGTGGAAACAACTTTTTAACATTGGAAAAGGTGAAGATAAAAATTAAAGATTGGTGGGACAAACAAAAATTGAGTACCTATATTGAAAAAAAGTAATCCCTAAGGTCCCCTTTTTGAAAAAATTCCCTCATTTACCAACAGAGGATTTCATGATAAGTGGAATAATACATTATCAGGTGTTTCTGGCCCTCTAAATTTAATTTTTAAAATTGAGCCCCAAAAAACAAGAAATTGTAAAAAGATTAAAATCTGAAACCAGATAGAGGAGTATAAGATATTGGAATATAATGCAGCAAAAACAAAATTAAAGAAACTCTAGATATGTGGAAAAATCTTTTATGGAAAAAAAAAAAAAAAAAATTTACTTAGAGATTGAGGATTTAGTACTAACAAAATCTACAATGGATAAGGCTGCCGTGAATATAACCTAGATCCTATTGAAAAAAGAGGGAGGGGAAAAGCAAAAAAGAGGGTCAGTTTTTTGATTAGATTTTTGGGGACTCCAGCACTGTAATGAAGAGTCAGAACATCTGAACAGCCACAACAATTTCCCACAATAAATAAAGAGTTAAAAAAAAAGGGGAAAAGGACAATAAAAAGGGGGGACACATGGGAAATAGGAAAATCCAAAAGGGGACTTGCAAATACAAACGGTATAAAAAGTAGAGTGTGACTACAAAGAAATTATTCCCCCCAAATCTTGACACAGCCTCAGTTAGGGGGTTTTTGGCCCGGGTTTAAATTTGTCCAAAAATTAATTTTGATTTGTTTCACCCCTGATGGGTTAATAAATTTGTAAGATTGTTTTCGGTTAAAAATATTTTTTTGTATAGAAAAGAGGATCCCGGTACTTTTAGTAAAAATCAAGCATCTAATGTTTTCAAAATTATTTTAAAAGAACAGGTGCATTAAAACAGCTGTTGGATTTGGGAAAAGGAGAAAAATTTGGGGGGGAAAAATCAATAAGGATAGACAAAAACCCCCAAAACAACATGTTATGCCCACCCGGGTTTTTTTCCCCTGTTGGCCCCAGGGTTCCGTTTGGGAAAAGTTTTCAGAATGTTATGGAGCGAGACTTGGTGGTTTACATTAAAATTTAGCAGAAAAAAAATCGAGGATGGGAAATTTTAAAACATGGTCCAGAAAAAGCAAAAAAAAGAACTTTAAAGTATGGAAAATTTAAATTCACAAAAAAGGCAATAAGGGAGGGGCAGTGGTTTTAGGTATGGGCCTATACGAAAGCAGGTTTGGGAAATTTGGATAAAAATCAAATACCGTAAAATTAACAGAAATCCACAGTTTTTCCAAGTTATTTGGGAAGCTTTTAAGAAGGGGTGAACCTGGGGCCCAAAATGAAAAAAAAAAAAATAATTTAGGAGATGAGCCTGTTTTTCCAGTTTTCCCTATGGGGTCCCCAAGGTTTTACAAAAAATCTTCCCCCCAAAAAATTTGGGCCCCCCAATTTCAGGAAATTAAATTCACTTAACGAGCGTTAAGCACATGGGTAGAAAAAAATTCTGCGCCCTAGTCCGAGCGCCGGGTTATTCAAGGATACCCGTCCCTTCTAAAAAATCTTGCAAGCCCAAAATGGGAAAAAAATTTATTGGGTCAGTGCGCGTGGTGGGGACTATATCATGTAACCCCACCCTGTGGCATTTCTGCCCTTTACTTTTTTCCTAAAAAATCACAGTATTAGATTCAGTTTACAGGAATTTATTTATGGGGTGGATTATCTTTCAAGAGTAATTACTTCAAGTTTGAAAGGGCCTATTTTCTGCAATTGAGGGGGCCCCTAGGGGGGCCACCTTTTCTCCCTCCCCGGCCAAAAACCCTGGGTGGTGGGAACATTTTTTTTTTAGTGAACTAATCCCCTTTATGGGCGTATGTTGGGGTATGGGCGCTAATCGACACTTTGCTCATCTGGGGTCGCGATGTGGCGTCATACCCGCTTTTTGAATACATCAACCAAAATCCTTTCAATTTCAGTTAAGGAACATGGAATGGGACACCATTCCTTTTTTGGATGTATGCCCCATGGGACAAAATGAGTTGGGTAAAAAATTTCATCAAAACTGTACCCAAAAAAACCCCCCTCAGGAAATACTATCCCCAGAGCCCAAAAAAAGCTGTCATGCTGCCCCGTCCATTAAGGCTATTCATATGGGGGAATGATCGGGCCAGCGCATTGCTCTAAGAAAATTCAAAAAGGGGGAAACCCTCGTAAAAAAATCAGAAATAGGGTACAAAAAAAAAAAAAAAAAAAAAAAAAAAAAAAAAAAGAAAAGCTATAAAAAAAGTTGAAGTAAAAAAAACAGGGGCAACTTTTAGAAAAAAAATCAAAATGGAAATCAAAAGAAAAAAAAATGTAAAAATAAGTTCACTCAGTATAGCAGGGGAAATTTCAATCAAATAAAAACAAATTTTTAAAAAAATTTAGATTTTAAAACAAGATGAGATCCTTTCTGTTTCTTAGACAAAGGGGTGGTATTATTCCCAAAAAAAGGTCGATCTAGGGAAATTCTCCCCCCGTGTACACATGAGTCAAAACACTAAGGGGAAAAAAGTGGTTTCCCCAAAAAAGGGTTTTTCAAAGTGTGGAGGATGCGTTGTGGAGCATGCGGTCTGGACCAAAAAAACAATAGGTTTTAAGTAATGGTAAACAACAAAAATAACATAGGCCAATTTGTAAAAAGTGATACCATCTTGTATTACATTATGGGGTACACAAAGCAATAAGAAATATGGGGAGTACGTTAGAAGGTAAAAATAAAGGGTAAAAAAAAACTGTCAACAATTTAAAATAAAGAAAGTCCCAAATGTCGGGGGGCGGCAAAAATTTTGTTGAATTCTCAAGGGATTTTAAGGTTTTTGGTTTTTGTAATTGAACATGTACGCGCCCCTACGGGGGGGAAATTGGGCTAAGGTGTTAAGCAAAGGGAAAACCCAAAGGATTTCAGCTGGGAAATAGAAGCGGATGGTCTAAATTACGTACGGACATGCTCTATATATTAATATATTCTTTTTTACAACAGGTGCTCTTTTTGTGTCACCTTAAAATTATAAAAATATCTACGTTGCATATTTTGTTCAACAAGTTGGTTATCTCTAAGTGCACTACCAATATATTTCACTTAGATACGTTTTCAGCATATATTGTTCCGTACCTCCCACCCTGAACCCTGTGATCCCTTTTCTTCATGGCTATTGGTTTTAAAGGGGTTTTTAAGGAGACCCTAATCTGCAAAACACCTAAAAGTGATCAAGAGTTTTTTAACTCGAAAAACCTTGTTTTTTGCCATTCGGGGGGTTGTTTGCTTTTTGGTAGAAGCATTTTATCCAGAAAAAAGAAGTGTTTGTTACCAGTACCCGGACCTTGGTTTATTAGCGGGGGAAATCTCTTGGGTTGTCACCGGATATCCTTTTGGTTTGCATAAAAACCAGCATGCCTAGACAAGAAGTGGAGTGAAGCCGTAGAATCCCTACACCCTAAAACGGAAGTGGGAGCCTGAAGCTGTGCCCACCCATATCCTAAAAGGAAGGGGGGAGCCTAAAGCTGTAGAACCACCCACGCCTAAACAGGAAGTGGGAGCCTAAAGCTGTGAACGCCCACAGCTGAACGGGAAGTGGGAGGCTGAACTGTAGAACCGCCCACACCCTGACAAAAGGGGAGCCTGAAATGTAAAACCATCCACCCCTTACAGGAAGGGGGAGCTGAAACTGTAGAACCTCCAAACCTAAACGGGGAGTGGGGGGGGGCCGAAAATGTAAAACCCGCCCACCCCTGAAAGGAATGGGCCTGAAACTGTAAAACCACCCAAAGCCTGAACGGAAAGGGGGGAGCCTGAAATTAAAAACCCTCAACCCTGAAAGGAAGGGGACCTGAAACGTAGAACCACCAAAACCCCGGAAAGGGAAGTGGGAGCTGAAACTGTAAACCTCCAAAACCCGAACAGGAATGGGGCCCCAAAGTGTGAACTGCCACATGGACAGGAAGTAGCAGCCTGGAGCTGTCTGTGAAGAGTAGGCTCTGTAAAACATGGGAAATCCCTGCTATCTCCTTTTTGTGCAGGGCAGTAACATTCCTAGTCTGATGAGGGCAAGCAATTTGCATGCTCACAGACTTCCCCCATTGAAAAACCAGAAACCTTTACGAGAGGCAAAAAGCTGATGGTTCATGAAAAATTTTTGAAGTTCCCAGTTTAATGGCTGAGGGTGAAAAAAATCTTTTAAACCCCAAGGAATTTCAGATTTGTTGCATCAAAGGGCTGATGGTGGGTGTGGACTGTGCCTGGGTTGGGGAGAGCTGTGCCTCTGTCTGTGAGTTCCTAGTAGGCAGTCTGGGGGTTTGAGTTAAAAAACCCAAATATGGTGCGTCCCTGGGTTTGGGCCACAAATTCTAGTGCGTGTTTTATGGTGGCTGAAGTGAAAAACTCTACAGCACCAGCAGGCACTAAAGCCCTCAAAAACTGAATTTATGTAATATTTCTTATATTTAATCATTACTATTTTTCTATGTGCATAAAACAGAGTTCTTTGTTGTTGTAGTGTTTGCTTTTTGCACTATAGCCATGACAGCTTGTCCCCAGTGTTTCTGTTTCATTTGTGTTTCATGGTCCGGGCAAATTATTATTTTTTTTTGCATGACATATGCGGGGTCTCAAATGGGCCCCCCAGTGTGGAAACTTACAACACCCATTTCCCATGTTCAGTTATATAACTGATGTGGGAGTTGTATTTTCCCAACAGTGGGAGGGCCGCAGTTTGACCCCCTGATTTAGTCAATGGGTCCATCTTGGTTGTGCACTTTTTCTTTTATTAAAAGCAAAATATAGGGTAAATTTTTGGGCAGCTTTGGCAGTACCATGTCAGGGGCTTGACAAATTTTAAAAAAAGGGGCCAAACAAGAAGGTAAAAGGGGGTGAAAAAATTTTTGGCTCTCGAGGACCGAGAAATCACTGATTCCAGCCCTGTAGGGTCGCACCTAATGATCTTGTAGGTGGTCAAACAAAATTTGATCAAAATGTGCACTAAAAGCCTTTGTTTTATGCGTATAGAAAAGATGGCTATAATCTGTCTTAAATGTACCGTGAATTCGTGTTTGCCTTGGGTTTTTTGTTGTTGGGTGCGGCTGTGTTTTTTGTGGTAGAGTCTATTTTTTTTTTTTTTTTTTTTTAAACCATGTCATTTTTATTAAAATCTTTTAT
This sequence comes from Phyllomedusa bahiana, assembly GCA_025379985.1. Lineage (NCBI taxonomy): Eukaryota > Metazoa > Chordata > Amphibia > Anura > Hylidae > Phyllomedusa > Phyllomedusa bahiana. Next base: position 139,018 of record JAODAL010003377.1, on the reverse strand, counting down.
GCGAAGCAACATGCATAGAAGCAACGGAAAAAAAAACTACAACAGACAAATCCCTCTGCCCTTCCCGAGACAGCTGGAAATTTTTTATGCTTTTTGAATATAACTTATTATACAGGGGAAATCAAGCCATATCCCGAGTGCATTTTAAGGGAACAATTAGGAGCCATTATTACAACAAAATTCTGCCAGCTAAGAAGCAGGTACAAATGGAGGAAAAATCCCAAAGAGGATCAAGGGAGTTCAAATTCATGAAAAATGCTAGCGCAGGGGTTACCCCCCAAGATCCCTAATCAAACCCTCCGGCAGGGTTTTTGGGGACAAGAAAAAGTTTATGGCCCCTTAACGCAGTTGTGTGTGATCTGCGACCCTTTGAAATCAGAAGAGGGCGATTTACCAAAAGAGGGTCTCTTAAAAGGGGTTTTGCCACGATGTAAAGTTGCGTGGGTCCCCAAAAAGGGTTTTAATCATTTTTTAAATAAAGGTCTTAAAAAAGTGAAATTCTAAGGTACAGCCTGCTAAGATGCCCCTTTGTTTCTGTGTATCATTAAATAACCGGGGCCGCCCCGGGGTGTTGGCCGCGTTGGTTGTTTGCACTTCTTTTTTGATGGGAGGGAAATATTTAGCTTTGAAGGGGCTGGGGGGAAAAAGGGCCCGTGTCGTGTATAGAGAATCCACTGGTGGGGAATGTAATTATCTGAGTAAACATGTAGACGTTCCCTGGCTCCCTACGCAAAAAGTGAAATGAGGAGCCCCTGGTTACCATGTGCCTCTTACAATGCTGTTGTCTTCTTACGTGGCAGAAGCGCTTTTGACCCCCGGGTTCGGGCTTGGAGCGACTGCTACCTTGCCCAAACCCCATAGCTAGCCCTGAGCCATTGATAGTCCGTGCCCCCCTTAGTCTCTTCGGAATGAACGTCTGAAGGGGATGTAAGGAGAGGGCCCGGGGCCATTGCAGCCAATCAGTGCCTTATATGATCAAATTATATGATTTAGTGACTCAGAAGTCACTAAAACCCCTTTTAAAACTGAATTATGGACATTTTTAAAAAGGGTTGTTTTATCCAAGAATTTCGTTTTGTTAAAGATTAGCAAAAACAAGTACTTTGCAATATGTGTCCTTAACGTGTCCCCACCTATTCCTGTATCCCCCCTTGTATGGGCTCATAGCTCCTCAGGTGTAAGTAAGCCGTTCAAACTCTCCCGATATGGCCGTACTGCCTATAGCTACAGACTGTTCGATCTCTCTGATGGTGCCGCACTGGTTGCTATAGTACAGACCTTTTTGATTTTCCTGATAGGTGCCCGCGATGATCGCTATAATACGACCTTTGTCCTCAGAGTCCCCCATGAGGCCAGTAAAAGCCCGCACACACACCCCTGAAAATTAGAAAGACACGGAAACAGGACTGAATGATTTAGTGAGCAACCCTTTAAGTCCTTATGCTAAATTTTTCCCATGTTTAAAACAGGGTTTTGGTCCCCAACTTGGGTCAAATTTTTATACGCCCACCCACCAGGACAAGGGATTTGGTTTTTCATTTTGTGTTTGCCCGGCGTGGAGGGGTTCTATAGCTGCAATTAGCATATCTAGGCCCCCCTGAAAGTACCCTGAACTTTGGGAAAAGATTAACTGCAAAAGTTTTAAATTTCTTAAATAAACAAAACTACAACTATTCTGGGGCCATTTGAAAACAATTGCTTATCTGTAACACAAAATCATCCTGTTGGGAGATAATTAGTCTGCCCAAAAGGGATTTTTGCCAGGGTTTGACATCACTCTTTTGCCCCCCCGTCAAAATCGGGAAAGGGAAATTATGAACATAGCCCAAAAAAACCCTGTGTGCACTTAGAGCGGGGATAAAAATCTCTCTTCTCATGATAAAGGGTTTTAAATAAAAATTACAATATACTTGAAAAAAATCTTCAAATAACGGGCCCTACATATTGAAAGCTAATCTTTCTAGTGAGAAAACCTCTTTTAATTTTTTTTTTTTAAATTCATTTCAAAAAGGGTAAAATGTATTTTTAAATCAAATATTTGCTTCCATTTTTACACCCAGAAAATAACCCTGAAACATAGACCAAAGTGAAAAAACTATCTTCAAAAAGCCCGGAAAATAAGACTTGAGGTAGTGTTGAGAGTTTAAATTATTGAAAAAAGCTAAATCAGAAAGGGTTTTTTTATTTTGTTTCGAAATTTTTAGACCCTCGCGATAATTTATTTTAAAAATTTTGTGCATCACCTTTTAAATCGCGCCCATTATTCGCCGGGGCCCCCTTTAAATTTTTTTGGTTTGGCCGGGAAAAAATCAGATTACAGAATAGAGCAGGGGGGAGATGTGTGTGCGACGCTGACTGGGATGTCGTATGGTTGCGATGGCTAAAAAAAATCACATGCCCTTTTCGTTTTAAATAGAACACTTTTTTCCCTGTTTAAAGCCTCTTTGTCCTCTGCGTCTAAAGGGGGATGGGACCCGCCTCTGCCTGTGGCCAAAAAAGCTCACAAATTAGCCCTTTTTTCTGCCAGAAAAACCCTTTCTACTATTACCCCTGGGTTTCCCTTCAAATTTATTTAGATTAGAGTTTGGGGAAAGTTTTTTATGTATTTTAGCTAGAGAATTTTAAAGCAGCATCAAACCGGCTGAAAAGCAGGGGGGGAGCGGGGGGGGGTTTTCCCCCGCGGGGCGAACACAAAACAACTTTTTTAAAGAATCGGGATAAAGTTCACCAAGATTTTAGTGTAACTTTGCACTGAAATTAGCTTTATTATTAACTTTTTTTCTATTGAAATATTTCCTGGATATTGGGAAACCTGAATTTTATATTAGGATACACATCTTTTCTAGTAACTGCAGGTCCTTTTTGTTGGGTGCAAAACTCCACTTTTTTTAACAGTATACTTTTTCAGATAGGTTTTTCAATTTCAATTTTCCCCCTTTTCCACCTTTGTTGATATACCCAAACCTTGCATTTAAAATTTGAATACGGGCAATTTTTTAGCCCACCACAGGTAAAATGAAAGGTGCCAAAAATATCTTGAAATTAAATACAAAATAAAATAAAAATTTACGTGTTTTTTTTACTTTGGCGCCTCCCAGCTTTGTTCTTTTGGAGGCAGCTTGCCCTTAAATCTGAACCCAAAGGAAAATTTTATACCCCACCACGGGAAAATTTAAAAAGGTCCCCAAAAATTTTTGTTTTAAAAATAAAATAACATATCAGATACGTTTTTTTTTTGTTTTGGCGCACTAAAACCTTTTTTCATATGAGGAAAGCTTGCATTTAAATTTTGAATACAGCAATTTTAAATAATCCCAAGGTAAATTTGGGAAAGGGGGGCCAAAAACCTTTTATTTTTCCAAAACAAACAGAAAAACCTTTGTTTTTTTGCATTTTTTGCCCAGTCCAATTTTTTTGATAGCCCCTTTTGCACTTAAATTTAAAACCAGCAATTTTATAGTCCACCACGGGTGAATTGAAAGGGGGCCAAAAAATACTTTTATTAAAACGAATACATAACGGGAAAACGGGGTTTTTTTTTGACTTTGGGGGCCCCCTACAGCTTTGTTCATTGGGGCACTTGCATTTAAAATTTTGGAATAAAAGGCAATTTTATAGCCACCCCCTTTTTAAATTTGGGATAGGTCCCCAAAAATCCCGGGTTTTATCTGAATACTTTTTCAATACGGGGTTTTTTCCCCACTTTGGTGCAGGGCAGCTTTGTTGATGGGATCTATTTTGGGCAGTTAAATTTGAATCCGAAATTTTTGTAGTCACCACAGGTAAATTTAAATAGGGGCCAAAAAAATACCTTTTATTACCCAAATACTTTTCAGATCGTGTTTTTTTCATTTTGGGGGTCCCAGGCCAGCTTTTTTTATAGATTTTTTTCTTTGAAAATTATTTTTTTAAAATCCAGCAATTTTGTTTTGTTTTGAGGGTTTGGGAGAAAGCTGGGGTTTGCCTTTTTTAAAAGGAGACTTTAAAAAAACCCTTCCAACCCTTCTCAAATTTTTTTATTTCAAAACCCAGGGGACCGAAATGCAGGGGGGTAAGCGAGCAAAGGGGGGGGGAAACACAGGAGGAAGGGTACGAGAGAATTTGCTCCTTCCATTTTGGCGAAAAACACGCAGCCCGGTTTCGCATTTGGGCAGGACCGTCGGGCCCGTCATGGGCTGGGTCGGGCCCTGTAATCTAATAACAAACATCGTCGAAAATCTTTCCTTCAGGGGGGTTTAATGCAACCTGCATCTACAGTCTTACCCCCTCGTCCTCCCATCACCCCCAAAACAAATGTCGTCATCAGCATCATAAAGAAATCCGCCCAAAACAGGAAGCACCCCCCAAATGTCAACTCGTTTACCCCCCCGTGGATAACCATTGTCTAAGACCTCTTTGATGCAAAATGCTTTTTGGGGGTCAAAGGCATGTTAAAAGACCCAGGGGGGCCAAAAGGGGATGATTTTCTTTTCTCGACCCCCCGGGTTTATTTGGAGGGGCCATCAGAGGAGGAAAAGGGAACCCGGGTTAAATTTCGCCAAAAATCCCGGGCGGCCCGGAAACCCGCCTTGCAGCCCCCTCTTGCTTGTGGGCCCCCCGCACTTTCTGGATGCAAAAAACGGGAAACGACGAATCCCCCTGTGTTGATGATGATATGCCCGACTTTTGCGGACCCCAACGTTTTTCTTTTCCAGAATTTGCCTGCGAGCGTTTTCATCAGGGGAAACGGGGAAAGGAAAAACTTTTGGGGTAGTGCCCAGTAAGGGGTTTCCGAAAAAAAAAGGGGGAGAGGGCGGTCGAGAAGTCCGGTTTGGATTTCCCCCAAGCCACGGCCCAGGGCGAAACCCCGCTCCTCCTTATCGCCGTAAAAAAGGGCCCAGGCCCTTTCCTTAAAGGGCCTGGGCCGCTTTGACAAAGCCTCGGGTTTTCACCCAGCAAACAAATGCTGCCTTTCCCGGGAAAACCGCATAAGAAAGAGGCAAGAACCTTAATTGGTTAACCACCCCCAAACATTCATTACTTTGCAAAAGAATGCATGATTTGGGAAAAGGGGAAAACATTTGGGCCAAAAAAGGGCCCAAGACCAAACCCGGGCCCCCAAAACCACTTTCCCAAACCCCCCTGTCTCCGCCCCTTTCTCCTCCGCCACCACCAAGGGGTTTTTCCCCTGGCCCATGTCCCCTCAGAGTCATGATCGGGGATCAGCCTCCCCTTCGGGCCCCCACCGTCGCCCGGGGGTACCACCAAAACCCCCCGGAACCCATCCCCCCCCTTCCCCTTTCCCGCCATTTTGGGACGACCGCACCCCCGTAAAAAGCGGCCGGGAAACTAGCCCCACCCCTTCTGTTTTTCCCTTTTTGGGGGAGCGAAAAAAATTTTAACCCCCCAAACCATCCCCAAACCCAAAAAAGCCTAAAATTCGGCATTCCCCGGGTTTTTGGGCCCGGGGGAAAAAAATGTTGCCCTTCCGCCCGGGTGGACACAGAGGGGTTTTCCCCCCAAACGTCATGGGCCCTCGCCTGCCCCCAAAAACCAGATGCCGAGCGGGCCCTTTTCTTTGCCAAAAAGCCGTCCCTTTCCCCCTGGCCCCACCCCACTGTCTTTCTAAAATTTCCAAGCGCTTTGTCTCATCTTTTTCCCGGAAAAAATTTCCATCTCCCCAAACCCCGGGGCCACAGGGATTTAGAAAGCACGGCCAAGGGCCGCTAATCCCCTGTGACCAAGCTCACTGGGGAGCGGGGGGGGAATGTCTCTGGGGGTGACGGGGGGCTCCCCCAGGCTCGGCGAACCCCCCTTCAAACCCGCGGGGATGGTGCAGGTTTTTTTCCCCCCCCAAGGGTCCTCTTTGGCATCACGTCCCAGGGGCCCCCGGGCCATTTTGAAATTAATCGGGCCCTTGGGCCCGTCCACACACAGGTCAGGAGCTGTGGCCGGCTCAAAGGGCAACGAAAACCGGGGAGCGCTGGCGGGGTGACAAAAAAACCCTTTGTCCCAAAAGGGAAAGGGTTTGGGTCCCGATATAGGGGCCGAAATCTCGGGCCGCCCTTAAGATGGGAAAGGCTGGAGCACATCCCTTGCCTCCCACATGCCATGAACCTTTTTCGCCCCAGAAATTTTTTCCCTAAAAGGATCTACCCGGGTTCCCTTGGACTGCCCTGCGGGAAAAAGGGCCCTCGGGGGCCCTGATTTTCGACTTTTTCCCGCCTTTCGCCCCCCTGTTTCGCCCCCCCGCCGGGGCTGTGTTGCAGTGTCAGCTCGGCCCCCCCCAGTTTAAACCCGGGCCCCTCATTGTTGACGGCCCCCAACACGCGGGGGAATTCCACCCTCCACATGCCCAGCGGGGGGTTAACCCAGCCCTTTGCCATTAGCAGTACAAGTGACCCCAGGCCTGACAATCACCCATACGGACCCCGGGGTTTTAAACCCCCCGAGAGTGGGGAGGCGTGAAAGGGGCCTGCACCATCCTTGCCATTTTTGAAAAAACCCAAACCAAAAGGGGCCCAGTGCGGACGTGCCCTTGTCAGCAGACCCATTGTGGGGAATCTTATTTCCCGGGAAACGAGGGTTGGACACTCTAAAACATAAAGGTCCCCCCAGCGACGGGGGGGGGGGGAGGAGGGGGGACGGGACACAGATCGGACAGGACCCCTTTCCCCTCCGCCCAAATCCAAAAGGGCCCGCCCAAGTTTCAAAATTTTCCCTTGGTCTTCATTAGGCAGGGTTTTCCGGGGTCTGGGACACGTGAAAGGGGTGGCCATCAGCTCACAGGGTGCATAAATCTCAGGCAAGTCAGGGCTGTTTGAAGCGTCCGGAGGCAGGGGGAGGAGGAAAAAAGGGGAGGAGGTTTTTTCTGGACAACCCGACGTTCCCGGGACGCCCCTTTTGGCCTTGGAAAGGGGTTTGGGCCCGCAAATTTGGGGCGGAGGGGATGATGAGGAAGCCCCTTTGTTTTTTTGCCCCCCCCGCCCCAGAGGCTTGGGAAATAAAGGCTCCATCTCCCCCCACAGGTGTTTGGGAAATGCTCCATTTCCTCCAACTTTGATCCTCGAAATTAAAGGGCCATCAAAATGAAAAACCCATTTTACTGGGGGGCCCAAACCCCTCCCTGGACCCCCGGGTACAAAACAAAACTCAGCATTTTTTCCTTTCCCACCCAACCCAAATAGAGAGAAAAAAATGCGGGAAATGGAGACCTTGCTAAACTGAAAACGGGAACATCGGGTTGCGTCTGCTTCACGTTCCCCAAATGTCACGGTGGAACAACATAAAGCGCCCGTGAAAAAGAAATAGGTGCCAAGTGGGGCCCGTAGCGGCAGCAGCAGCCCAAACAGGGAAAAGGGGGCAGAAGCCCCAAAGGGGGACCCCCTGGCAATCTTTATTTACCACCTCACCAACGCAGGGAATGCAGACACAACCCAAAGCACAGAGATCACTTTTAAGATCATGGGGGCCGACTATCTGCGTCCCCAACACCGATTTTTTTGTATGTGTTCCCCCCTCCCAATAAAAATTCTGGGTATCCAAAAAAGGGGCGAAAGGGCCCCCACTGGCTCGTCACCCATAGAGGTGTTGGTTTTCCCGCCCCGCCAACCCCCGTCATATCCGAGCGGGAAACCTTTGCACAGCCGAGGGGTCATTTCAGACAAAAACCCGGGGATTTTCCCCGGCTTTCCCCCAGATAATTGGAACGTTTTAAATTTTTATCAAGATGAAACAGGGATGGGGTCCTGATATGTTTTTTGGCCCCCAATTGGCCCCAGGTCCCAAACCCATTTTTGGGTTCCCGGTCTACTTCACATTCCTTTTCAAACAGAAATTGGGCCCCCTTTAAAAAAAGTTTTTTTTAAAAAAGGGAAAAAATTTTTTTACTGCAATTTTTATTTTCTTTTCCCCAAAAGTTCATTTTTCTGGTTTTGCTGAAGAACTGTAAAAGGGCAGCAAGGTTTCATTGACAAAACCGTAATTTTCCCCCTTTTTTTCACTTTATTTTTTAGAATTTTCGCATTGTCAATGGTTTTTTTAGGTCATGGGTTTCTGTGGAATACAGCAAAACTGGGTTTCCCTTTTAACAAAAATGTGGGGTTCTAATGATTTTTTTCCCTCACAATTTTTTAATTTGTGGCTGAAAAAGTCATATTTAAAAAATTTTTTTGGGGCATAAGGGTGGGGAGATACAGCAATAATCATGGACCCTTTTGGGAAAAGAAAAGTGGCCCCTTTTTAAAAATGGCATTTTCCCCCCCCCGCAAAATTTTTTAACATGGCTGAGAAGTCATTTTTTTTAATTTTTTTTGGGGCAGTGCTTTGAAATTGCCCCAAAAACACTACAGGGTTTTATTATAAAAAAATGTTTTTTCCAAAAAGGGCATTTTTTTTTTTCCCCAAATTTTCCAAAGGGCTCAAGGGGGGAAAGCCTTTTTAATTTTTTGGGGGGTTTTTTTCTTTGAAATGCCCGCAAACCTACAGGTCCTATTATAAAAAAAAAATGTTTTTTTCCCCAAACAGACATTGTATCTTTAAACCAATTGTCAAGAGGGGCTAAAAGGGGTTGATGGTGCTTTCAGAAACGGGGAATAGGTGGGAAACACTTTTTTAATGGACCCCTATTGCAAAATGACTTTTTTTTTTTTTGCAAGATCTTTAAACCCATAGCTACCCAATCCCTAAAATTAAAACCAACCCATTTAATAAAAAATTTAAAAGAGAAACACCCAAAGACATGGTGGTTTCCATCCATTTTAAAAATGTGTTTTTTAGAATTAAACTACTAAAAAACTTGCATGTTCCAAAAAAACTGGTAAAAAAAAAATTCCCCCCGAATTTAAAAAGGGAGGTACAGGGGAAAAATTGATAGATGTAGGTTTTTTCAAGGGGCATGGGTAGGGGAGCAACCCGGGAAAAGAACAAAGTACAGGAAACCCTTTTCCCCCAGCACTTTTTTAAAATGAGAAAAAGAATGCCCCAAAAAAAAGGGCAAACCCGGGGGGAACAGGGCGTTTAAACCCCCAGTATTCCAAGTGAAGCTCAATTGGTCCCCCACTCTTAAAAAGAGGGAAAAACTACCCAGGGCAGGGACAATAAATGTCCCCGTAAACTAAAATGGGGGTTGAAAAGACTCCTATTTCCCGGCAAATTTTTAAAACTGGGGGTCCCGAAGGTTTTTTTAATTTGGGCATTCTGCGGTTTCCGGAAAAGATATATTTTTTTTTCCATTTAAACTAAAATTTGGGTTAAGACTTCCCTTTTTCCCCCGGCCCCTTTTTAATTTTTGGGGGGTCAACAGGTTTTTAAAGGTCAATCGCGGTCCCGGACAGAATAAAGGGGCAATGGTTTCCCGTTTAACTAAAAAGGTGGTTTGAAAGACTCCCCTTTTTCCCCGGACTTTTTTAATCTGGAGGAAGCAGGTTTGGGGTTTATGCTGCGGGCCAGGGGCAGGTTTTAGTCAATTCCATGAAACTAAAAAAGGGGGTTGAAAAGACCCTTTTTCCCCGGGAAATTTTTTTAAACTGGGGGGCAAAAGGTTTAAAGGGTCATTCTGCCTTTCCCGGCAGGGATATTCAATGTCCAGGTTTTAAGTAAAAGATTGGGTTTAAATCATACGGCCCTTCTGGCAAATTTTTAATTTGGGGGGTATGCAGGTTTTAAAAGGGGCAGGCCCGGGGGTTTCAAGACAGGGATTTGGAATGGTCTGTGGAAATTTTTTTTCTTTTGGCCCTTTTATAACCTTGTGGTTGCCTAAGATGTAGCAGGTATCCATTTGACTGTTGTGGATGTTAATTCCAGCTTCTCCAGCCCTGTTTGGGTATAAGAATGAAGGTGTTCTCTTAACTAAGATGCTCTATTCCCCTTATGAGTTTGGTTGCTCGTCTTTATATTTTCTCTAGCTCCATTATATCCCATCTATAAACTAGAGCCCAAAAATGAACAGAATATTCCAAGTGAGTTTGCACCAATGCTTTATGTAGTGGTAATATTACATCCTTGTCCCGCGAGTCCATGCCTCTTTTAATACACGCCAATATCTTGCTTGCCTTAGAGGCTGTTGATTGACACTGAATGCTGTTCTATAGTCTATGATCTACAAGAACCCCCAGATCTTTCTTAACAAGCAATTCTCCAAGTTTTTCTCCCCCCTAGGACATATGATGCCTCATGTCTCCCTGGAGCAGTCTTTCCTTGAGCCTAAATATGTTTGATTCTTTTAACCTTTCCTCATAACTAAGATGCTCCATTCCAGTTATTAGTTTGGTTGCTCGTCTTTGCACTTTCTCCAGCTCCATTACATCCTTCCTAGAGTCCAGAACTGACCTGCCTATTCCAGATGTGGCCGCATAAATGCTTTATATAGCAGTAATATTATATCCCTATCCCGTGAGTCCATGCCACTTTTAATACACACCAATATCTTGCTTGCCTTAGAGGCTGCTGATTGACACTGTATGCTGTTCTATAGCCTATGATCTACAAGAACGCCCAGATCTTTTTCAGCAAGCGATTCTCCCAGTTTTTTACTCCCTAGGACATATGATGTCTGCAGATTATTAGCACTCAGATGCAGAACTGTACATTTATCCACTTTGAACCTCATTTAACAAGTGAACGACATATCAGAAAAGGGGCACAGCCATGCCAGTTTTAAGGTGCATTAAATGAGTGTATATTGTGCTGGAATAGATCAACCTGTCATATGTGGGTTCATAAATCTGGTATGCAGGGCCGGGACAAGCCATTTTGGTGCCCTAGGCACAGGAGGCAAACGGCGCCCCCTCCCCGCCGCATTCCCCGCCTCCAACGCCCCGACCGCTGCGTGTAGTTGAGATTTCAAAATTACTGTAATAAGAGACGTAAACATATTTTTAAATTTAAATCCAAAAACAAGTAAAAAATTTAACATTTTTAATAAAATATCACATTAACACCCCGCCCTTAAAATCCCGCCACCCCAGCCCTTCACACCCAGCTCATCCAGCCCACCCCCCACCCCAAACCCACCCCTTCACCCCACCCAAAAGCCCTTCACATCCCAGCTCACCCACCCCATCCCAGCCCTTCACACCCGCCATCCCACCCTTAAACCCCCAACTTCCCACCCCTTCACATCCCAGCTCACTCAGCCCGCCCTTCACATCCCAGCCCTTCACATCCCCTAAATTCAGCCAGCCCTTCACCCCCTTCACACCCCCAGCTCTCTCAGCCCACCCTTTTAAACTCCCAGCTCATCTCAGCCCACCCCCCTTCACACCCCAGCTCATCTCAGCCCTTTCACACCCCAGCTCATCCCCCCTTCACACCCCAGTTCATCTCACCCTTACATCCCAGCTCATTCACCCCCACCCCTTCCCCCCCCAACCCCCGCCCTTCACTCCCACCCCAGCCCTTACATCCCAGCTCATCCCAGCCCATCCCAACCCTTCACATCCCACCCCTTCACATCCCACTCCTCCCACCCCTTCACCCCACTCATCTCGCCCAGCCCTTCACATCCCCCCTTACATCCCGTCCCCAGCCCACCCCTTCACCCCCCTTTCACATCCCAGCTCACTCAGCCCACCCCTTCACATCCCAGCTCATCTCACCCCAGCCCTTCACACCCCCTTCACACCCCAGCCACCAGCCCTTCACTCCCAGCCCACCCCCCACCCTCCACACCCCTTCACACCCCAGCTCATCTCATTTTTACACCCAGCTCACCCCCCCTTTCCATCCCAGCTCATCCAGCCCAGCCCTTCACACCAGCTCATTCAGCCCACCCTTCCACCATCCCTTCACATCCAGCTATCTCAGCCCTCAATCCAGCCATCTCAGCCCTTCACATCCCAGCTAATCACAGCCAGCCTTCAATCCCACTATCCCAGCCCTTCACATCCCAGTCATCTCAGCCCTTCACATCCCACTCATCTCAGCCCTTACTATCCCACTCACCCAGCCCTTCAAAACCCAGCTCATCTCAGGCCTTCACTTTCCCAGTCATTCAGCTCACTCAGCCCTTCAATCCCGCTCATCTCAGCCCATCCCTTCACATCCCAGCTAAACTAAACCCCGCCCTTCATCCCAGCTCATCTCACCCTCACTCAGCCCTTCACATCCCTCATCTCAGCCAGCCTTCAAAAATCCCTTCACATCCAGCTCATCTCAGCCCATTCCACCCCAGTTCATCTCAGCCCTTCACATCCCAGCTCATCTCAGCCCTTCACATCCCAGCTCATCCCAGCCCTTCACATCCCAGCTCATCTCAGCCCAGCCCTTCACATCCCTTCACATCCCAGCTCATCTCAGCCCTTCAACCCAAAAGCTCATCCAGCCTCACCATCCCAGCTCATCCCAGCCCCTCCCATCCCAGCTCATCTCAGCCCTTCACATCCCAGCTCATCTCAGCCCTTCACATCCCAGCTCATCTCAGCCCTTCCCATCCCAGCTCATCTCAGCCCAGCCCTTCACATCTCAGCCCAGCCCTTCACATCCCAGCTCATCCCAGCCCTTCACATCCCAGCTCATCTCAGCCCAGCCCTTCACATCTCAGCCCAGCCCTTCACATCTCAGCCCAGCCCTTCACATCTCAGCCCAGCCCTTCACATCTCAGCCCAGCCCTTCACATCTCAGCCCAGCCCTTCACATCCCAGCTCATCTCAGCCCAGCCATTCACATCCCAGCTCATCTCAGCCCAGCACATCCCAGCCCATCTCAGCCCAGCACATCCCAGCCCTTCACATCCCAGCCCTTCACATCCCATCCCATCCCAGCCCAGCCCTTCACATCCCAGCTCATCACATCCCAGCTCATCCCAGCCCTTCACATCCCAGCCCTTCACATCCCATCCCATCCCAGCCCAGCCCTTCACATCCCAGCTCATCACATCCCAGCTCATCCCAGCCCTTCACATCCCAGCCCATCTCAGCCCAGCCCTTCACATCCCAGCTCATCCCAGCCCTTCACATCCCACCCCATCCCAGCCCAGCCCTTCACATCCCAGCCCAGCCCACATCCCAGCCCAGCCCTTCACATCCCAGCCCATCCCTTCACATCCCAGCTCATACCAGCCCAGCCCTTCACATCCCAGCCCTTCACATCCCAGCCCACCCCCCACATCCCAGCCCAATCCCTTCACATCCCAGTCATCTTAGCCCACCCCCTTCACACCACCCAGCCTTTCCACATCCCAGCCCATCCCATCCCAGCCCAGCCCTTCACATCCCAGCTCATCCCAGCCCAGCCCTTCACATCCCAGCTCATCCCAGCCCAGCCCTTCACATCCCAGCCCATCCCTTCACATCCCAGCCCAGCCCTTCACATCCCAGCTCATCCCAGCCCAGCCCTTCACATCACAGCCCAGCCCTTCACATCCCAGCCCAGCCCTTCCCAGCCCAGCCCTTCACATCCCAGCTCATCCCAGCCCAGCCCTTCACATCCCAGCTCATCTCATCCCAGCCCTTCACATCCCAGTTCTTTCCCAGCTCTTCACGGGCCAGACCAGAGATGGTCACTTTTAATCGAAGCGGTCACAGCGGTCACTTTAATCGAAGGGGGAGTCTCCAGAGTGCAGGAGGTATTGAGTCAGGCAGTCAGACTCTCTGCCCGGCTCTACCTCCGTGAACGCCACAGCGCCGCTGCGACGCCCGCATGGGAGAAAACCGACATGACATAAGGTACCTCACGGCGCCAGGCTCAGTCTCCACTCCAGATCACTCCAGACTGAGGCACTGACGTAGCTGCGCGGCGCCTGTGGTCATTTTGCTCCGAAAGACGACGGCGCCGCGCAGCAGAGGGGGGGCCCAGGGGGCAGGGGGGGGGCGGGCTGCTCAAGCAGCAGCTGGAAGAGACACTGAGCCGTGCTGCTGCAGGCGCAGCCGCGGCACACGGCAAGGACCGTAATAAATAAACACACACTGACTAGTCTGTGACTGTCTATGTGCGGCACAGCGCCCCCCACGTGACAGGCAGAGGTAGCGCCCTAGGCTATCGCCTACCTCCGCCTACACGTTGTCCCGGCCCTGCTGGTATGCTTTGCATAGCATAGCATATCTTAGGCGCATAGCTAGCATATCTAGGTGCATTCAAATGTGTTGTGCCTGGCACAAACTGCTGCTACATTTGGTGTATAAATATGTATATATATATATATATATATATAATATATTATATATTATATAAATATATATTATATATATAACACACACACACATATAGATTAGGGCTTCATCAGTTATTTTGTGCAAAATACACCAAAACAACGGCGTAGGCGAAATCAGACATATCACCATCAGTGTGTCCAGGTTTGCTTGCAATTTATGAACATCTTCCATAGACTGCACTGCACTACATAGTTAAGTATCACCTGCAAAAATAGGAACAGCCATTAATCCCCTCCACTATATCATTAATAAATACCTTGAATAAAATATGAACCAGTACTGAGCCTTGGGTGACACCACTCATAACCGGGAACCATTCAGAGTAGAAATGATTTACCACATCTGAGTACAATCCAGTTTTCAATCCAGTTACCCACAATTACTTCTAAGTAGTGATGAGCGATTACGTTGACTATCGTCATTGGGTCGATAGTCGATATCGGCAATTATCAATAAGATATTCGATAGTCGATAATAGATTATCGCCGATGACCATTAAAGTCTATGGGAGAGGAGCAACACCTTCATTCTTACACCCTAACAAGGCTGGAGAAGCTGGAATTAACAGCCACAACTGTCAAATGGATACGTGCTACATCTTAGGCAACACACTTAGGCTATATAAAGCACAGAAAAAAAGTCACAGACCATTCACTATCCCTGTCTTGTACACAGCATGACCCTTAAACCTGCATCACCCACAAATTGAAAAGTGGCGGAAGGCAGTATGACTTTGAACCATCATGTTACTTGAACTGGACATGACTATGCCGTCTGAACCAGCATGACCCTTAACCTGTCTGACCCCAATTAAAAAGTGCCGAAATAGGAGTCTTCACCACCATTTAGTTTACTGGCATTGACTATACCGTCTGTACCACAGCTGACCTAAACTGTTTATCCACAGATCACAAAGTGGCACTATGCTATTTTGTACAGTGACTGTCACTTAGTATATTTTTTGGTAACTGACATTTGTTTACAGATTTATTTAGGGAAGTTTTATTTATAGTTTTACATTATTATCATTTTGCTTTTTTTTTCAAGTGTGATAACATACACCCCTCCCTGCAGTTTTTAAAGGTATTTTTTATACGTGTAGATGTGTTAATTCGTCCGCACTCCCCATAAGTAATAAAAAATGTCCTAATCATCCCAAAACACTTCTTAGTTGAGAAGACATTTGCCCTCCTGGCTTCTGAGAGTGATTCAGCCAATCAATTCAATGGTTTCATTTTTCTCTATCAACAAAGCTGGCCTGCGCCAAAGTGAAAAAACACGTATCTGAAATGTATACGGATAATAAAAGGTATTTTTGGCACTATCATTCCTGTGTAACTACAATTGTGATTCAATTACTGAAGGTGCTCCACACAAATCTGGACTGGCAAATAACAAACTATTGAAATGTATTCGATAAAGGTATTTTTGGCACTATCAATTCACCTGTGTGACTACACATTGCTGGATTCAATTTACGCAGGTCTCTATAACAATCTGACTGGGCAAAAGTGCAAAAAACACGTATCTGAAATGTATACGATAATAAAAGGTATTTTTGGCACCTATCAATTCCTGTGGTGACTACAAAATTGCTGGATTCAAATTTAACTGCAAGGTACCTCTGTCAACAAAGATGAACTGGGCAAAATTGAAAAAGAACACCTATCTCAAATGTATACTGATAATCAAAGTGGAGTTTTGCACCTAACAAATAGACCTGCAGTTATTAGAAAAGATCTGTATCCTAATATAAGTTCAGGCTGCCCAATATCCAAGTAATATTTCAACAGTAAACTGTTAATAATAAAGCTATTGCAATGCAATGTCTGCAATACGATATCCAGTATTCTTTAAAGAGCTTGTCTGTGTTCACCCGCGGGCCCCCTCTCCCCTCCCCGCGCTCACCCCCGTGACTTTACAGCGGTAGATGCTCCTTTAAAATTCTCTGCCTAACTACCAAAAATCTGCAAATCTCTAATCTACCTAAGTTCTAAGGTTCACAGCTAACAGTAGAGCTTTCTCTGTGAACAAATAGAATAATTTCGGTGAGCTGTTTGCACACAGACTGAGCGCACATCCTACTGCTATGAGACGCTGACACACACTGATCATGAACAGCAAGGGCTGTTCTATGTAAAACGAGGTCATGTGATTTTTCCAGCCAATCGCAACCATACACATCCCAGTCATGACGTCGCACACACATCTCACCCTGCTCTATTATGCAAGGTGATTTGCTGGCCGCCAAAATGACAGGAAGCGCCGAAAATGGCGCGATCTTAATAGATGATGCACAGATTTTAACCTAAATTATCGCGTGATCTAAAAAATCCGATCAACGTAAATACCGTGCCGATTTCAACTTTGTCGATAATAATCGCTCAATACTACTTCTAACCCTAAAGACTTAGAAAGGGGAAAAATCTCTCCTTGGGAGGAGCCACCAATAAATTGGTCGGTGTGAGGATTTACGCTCCTTTCAGACCTCACTGACTGTTTTGCATAAAGCAAAGGCTTATGGGAAAAAAGCTGAGGAGCTCCATATCACACTTTTATTGAATGTAAACTGTAAAGACTAATTTTCCACGCTTCCTTTTACCACTTCCTAATAAAACTCCTCAAAAGACTTGTAATACATAAGATAATATAAATAAAATATTCATGAAAATTGGTTGGATCGTTCATCAATCACAATGTTCCGCAGATCAGCAGAGTCTGTGACATTGCATAGTGAGTGTGTTCTCAAGGAAAGCCCAATGTCTGCTGGAAATATTGTATGCTGAGGCCGTTGTAACTTGAGGGATCACTGTATATACTTTTTGAGTGCTGTATATATTCTTATTGGCTATAGAACAGTATGAGATCAGTTCAGGTCTGAAGCCTATGGTGCTCTCCCGAAGGAGAGGTTCCTCTTTCTGAGCCACTCATTGCCTCCCACCCAGCCAGTCAGTATCGCTCTGCTCTGCACTGATGAGGGAGAAAAATCCTGATACAGCTGTCAGCAGATGAGTGATACTGGCTTGGCTAATATCCATTTTGCTTTCTCAAGACTCAGTGGGTGAAAAGCAAATTGAGGATTTGTTACATCCAATAGAGGGCGCTTGAGCTTCTCAGCTCCTTTCCCATAATGCCTTGTGATATACAGGTACTTAGTAGAGGGCAAAAAGGCAATTCAAACTCTACACACCATTTGGTGCTCTCCTTGCCTCAAGGAGAGATTTTCCCCTTTCTGAGTCACTCATTGCCTCCCACACAGCCAGTCAGTATTGCTCTGCACTGATGAGGGAGAAAAATCCCGAAACAGCTGTCAGCAGATGAGTGATACTGGCTTGGCTAATATCCCTTTTGCTTTCTCAAGACTCAGTGGGTCAAAAGGAAATTGAGGATTTGTTACATCCAATAGAGGCCGCTTGAGCTTCTCAGCTCCTTTCCCATAATGCCTTGTGATATAGATACTTAGTAGAGGGCAAAAAGGCAATTCAAACTCTACACACCATTTGGTATTCTCCTCACCTCAAGTAGAGATGTTCCCCTTTCTGAGCCACTCATTGCCTCCCACCCAGCCAAGCCAGTATCGCTCTGCTCTACACTGATGAGGGAGAAAAATCCCGAAACAGCTGTCAGCAGATGAGTGATACTGGCTTGGCTAATATCCCTTTTGCTTTCTCAAGACTCAGTGGGTCAAAAGCAAATTGAGGATTTGTTACATCCAGTAGAGGGCTCCTTTCCCATAATGCCTTGTGAGATGCAATGTATAATAGAGAGAAATCTGAAACCATCCTACCCATTGGGACTTGAGGGACCACTGTATACGTTTGTGGTACTGATTTACGTTGGATTACGTTGTTGCTGTCCAATGTTTGGCTAAGGGTTTACGGCGCTGTATCCCTCACAAAGACATTTGAGGACAGTGTGATGTCATGTATGAAATCACTGTTATATAATGGATTATGAATGAGAGGTTATTGCCATAGCTTGATGTCACTGCTCTGCGGACAGGTTTCAGTGCAGATTGTACATCATCCTTGGTCTGCAGCCTTTGGACGGGTTATTATAAATCTCTCGGCCGGACAATGCCGCGCCTCTCCCGCTCACCACAAGCGCCGACCAACACTTTTCTCTATCGCACCTAAACAATCGCACCATTTTTCTTGCCTTGGAAACATAGATCTACAGATACGGAGCAGCTGCCGACCTCCCTGGTGGGAATCCATGTTGTGTCCATTTTCCAGTCGTGTCTATAGAAGCTCATCAGAATGAGTTATTGATTGGGAAAACAGATATCCTGTAACAGCCACCGGGCTCTGCAGAAAAAAATAATCTGTTTTATTGAGTAAAATGTATCATGATTTACTAGAAACTAAAGCTGAATTCTTGTCTCTGTTCTTCCCTTAGTTTCCCCCTATGTCATCTTTACTAAAACCAACAGTAGCAAATGGGAACCAACAATCTTCTATATTAAACTATTACAAGCCATTTGTAGAAATGTGGCTGCCAGCATCGGCCGGTTAATGTTGCCTTAGGCCAGGGGTGTTAAACTCATTTTTACTTAGTCACATCAGCATTATCGTAGCTCTTGGAGGACTATTAACCCCTTAAGCCGAACGCCTGAAAAGTAGTCAATGACCAGAACATTTTTTTTAGTTTTTGCCTCCTTTGCGTTTCAACAGTTGTAACTTTTTCATTTTTTCAGTGACGCAGTTGTATGAGGCCTCGTTTTATTCGAGACAAGTTGTATTTTATGGGGGAATAGTTTAAGTTCACTTATAAATAATTGCAGAATTTTTTTTTAATTTTTTTTATTTTTTATTTTTTATTTTTTACACCATTCAAATTTCCCACGTAATAACTTGTTAGATTAATTCTACTGGTTATTACAGTCATGTGGATGCCTAATATGTGTAGGTTTTTTTGTGCGTGTAATTTATGCACAATTATTTTTTATTAAATTATTTATTTTTATTTATTATTTATTTTTTTTACACTTTTTTTTTACAATTTTTTTTTTACTCCCATGAAGGGAGAACTGTTTAACATTTTTTTACATTTTTTTTACACTTAGTACTGTATTAGCATATTCATATATATCATGTATGTGACCCCCCCTCAAATGTACAGCGCCATGGAATCAATGGCGCTTTAAAATAATTGTTAATAATAATAATAATAATAATAATAATCTGTGTCAGTCTGACACAGGCAGTGATTAGGACAGCACAAAGTGCGTCCTAGTCACTGGCTTAGTACACAGACAGCTCTGGGGCCACGCTAGGTAACGCACCGCCGCAATCAAAGGGTTAAAGCACCGGGTTGCGGAGGTTTCCTCCACTGCCCGGTGCTCGCATGGGATGCTCAGGGATCGGGGCCGTGTAGTACAGCCCCGATCCCAGCGCAATTGCCAGGAGCTGCTCTGGCCTCACTTGTGTGTTTGCACTTCTTATCTGATGACAGGGAACATGAAGGAGCTTTCAAGGGGCTGTGGAGAACTGCAGTGAAGGAGTATGTCTGCTGCATAAAAAACACTGTTGTAATGTTATTATTTCAGTTAACTTTTGAGACGCTCCCTTATTCCTCACTCCTTGCTCGCCCCCTCCCTCTCACTCCTGCAGCCGTTCATGACTCAGCCTGATTTGTTTATATTCTCCTATGTGCTGAGCAGGAGGTAAGTAACTCACTTCCAGGCAAAACCCCTTTAAATGGGTTTTGCCACAAAGTGAGTTCCTTACCTCTTATCTGCTCAGGAGAGAAGATAAACAAAGAATGCTGAGTCATGAACGGCTGCAGGGGTGACAGGGAGGGGGTGAGCAGAGAGTGAGGAGGAAGGGAGCGTCTGCAATATTTACTCAAACAATTACATTACAACCAGTGGATTCTCTATACAGCAGACGGCCTCATACACTGCACTTTCTCCCCAGCCCCTTGCAAGCTCCGTCATGTTCCCTGTCATCAGATAAGAAGTGCAAACACACAAGTGAGGCCAGATCAGTTCCTGTCAGTGTCCTGGTCATGTCTAATGTAAACTTTACAACCAGTGGATTCTCTATACAGCAGACAGCCTCATAAACTGCACTTTCTCCCCAGCCCCTTGCAAGCTCCTTTATGTTCCCTGTCATCAGATAAGAAGTGCAAACACGCAAGCACGGCCAGATTAGCTCCTGGTCATGTCTAAAGTAAACTTTAAGGAAACTAAGTGGGACTGAGCAATGCTGTAGCTTTAACAGGCTTCACTTTTTGTAATCACATATATTTAGAAAAGTGATAAAATACCCATTTTGGAGGATCCCATGTCAACATTAGATCATGACAAAACCCCTTTAAGACGAACGCCTGAAAAGTAGTTAATGACCCGAACATTTTTTTTTGTTTTTGCCTCCTCGCATTTCAACAGTTTTAACTTTTTTATTTTTTCAATGACTTAGTTGTATGAGGCCTCGTTTTATTCGCGACGAGTTTCACTTTTTGGGGGAATAGTTTAAGGTCACATAAATAATTTTTTTTTTTTTTTACTTTTTGTTTTACGACATTCACATTTAACACTTAATAACTTGTTACAGTAATTCTACAGGTTATTACGGTCGTGTGGATAGCTAATATATGTAGGTTTTTTTTGTGTGTGTAATGTATGCACAATTATTTTTTAGTAAATATTTATTTTATTATTTATTTATTTTTTTTACACTTTTTATGGTTTGTACTTTTTTTGGGGAATCCCATGAAGGGATAACTGTTATTTATTTTATTTTTTTTTTACACTTAGTAATGTATTAGCATATTTATATATGCTAATACATTATAATGTGGGTCAGTTTGACACAGGCAGTGATCAGAGCAGCACACAGTCTGTCCTGATCGCTGGCTTGTTACACAGACAGCCATGGGGCTACTCTAGGTCCCCAGGGCTGACTGTGCAGTCGTGCCCCAGGCTCTGTAGGGTCACTGGGTGTTCAGATCACCTGACAGAGCAGGGAAACTCTTTGATTGCGCTGCGGTGACGAACTGCAGCAATCTAAGGGTTAACGCACCGGGAAGCGGAGGTTTCCCACGCTCCTCGGTGCTTGCAGGAGCTGCACTGGGAACAGTGTCTGCAGCAACTCCAAAAGATGTTGCTGCAGACGAACGACCTGCACCAGCCGACGTCAAAGGCAGGCGGTCGCTAAGGAGTTAAAAGAGCTATGAGAAGGTGTGCACCAACGCATGAAACAAACGGACAGCAGGTGGATGATGACATGTCCACATCCGAATTCAATCCAGAAACAAGACTGTAAGACTGATAACTGACTCCTACTAACTGATACTGAACCTTGTCCTGCAACCAGAACCTTAATTTACCCTAAATTATCCCTTAAAAGTGTTCCTAAGCTACAACTGACCCTAAAAAAGCAAGCTGCTCTAACACTCAGCAGGAACTAGACAAATACCAACCTGACATCTTTTGGAGTTGAAATGAGTATATAGTATTTCATGGTAAGTTTTTGAGAGTACTGGCTCTCTTCATCAGACATAATGTTATACAAGAAAATGAAAATTCACAGACTTTTTATACACCTTAGACAGGGGTCTTCTAAAGTTCTTAGAATCTTTAACCCCTTACCGACATGAGACATATGAGTATGTCTTCGTGCTGGTAAGGTCCTATTTAACAGGCATACCCTGTAATTCTGCGACATAAGAGGCTGTCACCGGCTGCTAACAGCAGGGAATGGAGTCGGCTCCATTCCCTGCTGTTTAACCCTTTAGACGCTGTGGTGATCACAGTTGTGGGATGTAAATGAATGTGAAACATCTTGCGCAAAGATCCTTACTCCGATCAGCACCCCCGTGGTGAGATCATGGAGTTCTGAGCCATTGACATGCCAGCTGGAAGACTAATGAAGGCTTTCATACTGTTTATAGTTCCAAGTATTTGTTTCTATTACTTCCTGCCCCAGACATGAAGCAATAAAAACACCATTTTTGAACATCGTTGTACATTTTTATATAATGCAGAAGGTTGTAATGATGATCACGTTCCCTAGTGGGGACTATGTCCTTACCTAAACGGAGCACTTGCCCAGAAAAAGAGTGTCCCTGATCCTATATATACATAGTGTAAAAAAAAAAGTTTTAAGTATAAAAAATATAAAAGGTTCAACTCACCCCTTTTTGCCATTTTACAAATACAAAACAAAAAAAAAAGTTACACATACTTAGAATTGTTGCATCTCATCGGGAATTTTTTCTGATCTGACTATTCTTCCATGATTTATAATTTTTACTAGTATCTTCAAAATCGGCCTTGTGTGCCTGCGGCTCTCCAGTGAAGTTTATTCCTTGGGTCACTAGTAAAGTTAATTCATGGGGCCCACCACTGGAGTCGGTTCATGGGGCCCACCACTGGAGTCGGTTCATGGGGCCCACCACTGGAGTTAATTCATGGGGCCCACCACTGGAGTTAATTCATGGGGCCCACCACTGGAGTTAATTCATGGGGCCCACCACTGGAGTTAATTCATGGGGCCCACCACTGGAGTTAATTCATGGGGCCCACCACTGGAGTTAATTCATGGGGCCCACCACTGGAGTTAATTCATGGGGCCCACCACTGGAGTTAATTCATGGGGCCCACCACTGGAGTTGATTCTTGGGGGCCTACAGGTGGAGTTGATTCTTGGGGATCATCAGTGGAGTTGATTCTTGGGGATCATCAGTGGAGTTGATTCTTGGGGCCCACCAGTGGAGTTGATTCTTGGGGCCCACCAGTGGAGTTGATTCTTGGGGCCCACCAGTGGAGTTGATTCTTGCGGCCTCACAAGTGGAGTTGATTCTTGAGGGACCATTAATGGAGTTGATTCTTGGGGCCCACCAGTGGAGTTGATTCTTGATGGACCATCAATGGAGTTGATTCTTGGGGCCACAGTGGAGTTGATTCTTGGGGCCTCACCAGTGGAGTTGATTCTTTGGGTCCAACAGTGGAGTTGATACTTGGGCCCACCAATGGAGTTTATTCTTGGGGCCCGCCAGTGGAGCTGATTCTTGGGGAGTGGAGCTGATTCTTGGGGCCCACCAATGGAGATGATCCTGTGGCCCACCAGTGGAGTTGATTCTTGGGGCCCACCAGTGGAGTTGATTCTTGGGGCCCACCAGTGGAGTTGATTCTTGGGGCCCACCAGTGGAGTTGATTCTTGGGGCCTCACCAGTGGAGTTGATTCTTGGGGCCTCACCAGTGGAGTTGATTCTTGAGGGCAAATCAGTGGAGTTGATTCTTGGAGCCTCACCAGTGGAGTTGATTCTTGAGGGCAAATCAGTGGAGTTGATTCTTGAGGGCCCACCAGTGGAGTTGATTCTTGAGGGCCCACCAGTGAAGTTGATTCTAGGAGGCCCATCAGTGAAGTTGATTCTTGAGGGCCCATCAGCTGAGTTGATTCTTGCTTTCTGACCTTATTTTTCTGCCTTCTTTCCTGTAAAGCAGCCATTAAAGTGTCTAGAAATTGTCTTAAACACTTAGTTAATGTGGTGTAAAGCATGCACGCCCTTATTTGAGTTTTTTGTAATTGCCGTTATAAATGTGCCCCATAATTTTCTTGGTTTTCTGCTTCTTTGGTTGGTGGCAAAGGGGCTTCGGACATATTTTTGTATCTTCAAAGTGGTGAAGCATCTTATGGATCCACCACATATGTGGCAATGTGCAATTTCTATACTACACAATGGGAATCTACAGCATAAGTTATTACTAAATTTTACTGTACTCAGTAGTACAAGTGGGATAAATATTTCTTACATTTGGGGGCAAACATGAACTGAGGGAGTTAAAACGTCCATTACTCCAAACATTAGAGCCACATAGCAGCTGCTTGGCATCCGGCCAATCACAGGACAAAAGCCCAGAATCTCCACCTCCCGCGACTCCAAATGTAGATTATGCATAGGAACAGGTGCTGAGTAAAAGGGGGCTATTCTTAGAGCCAGCATTAAAAATAACTGAGTGTGTGGGTAGGGAAAGAAAGCTAGAGCAAAACTCACGCTGGCCCGAAATAGAAGGTCATCAGCTTCGGGCAGGGACTCTGGCTTTTCAGCATATCTGTCATCAGTGGACAAGCTGGTTTGGTCATTTTTAACTCCTATGGTCAGAGACGTTATGAATGTCTATCAAAGTGATGTAACTGGATAATTACCTTTAAAGGGATCATCAGAAAGGTGTATTTTTGTTAAAACCAATATTTCTGGTAAATAATATGAATATTTCAGTATATAAAATCCAGACTCACCTCCCATTACTGTAGTTGTTGTTATTTGCATGTAGTTTCATTACAAATAGTAAATATTGACAAAGATTGCTCTTTTGTTCACTGGACAGGGATAAATAAAATTCAACTAGACTGTAAGGACAATGACAAGAGCAATACATGAAATGATAGACTAATTTCACTTTACTGTAGTTGTTGCTTATCTGCATGTAGTCACAATAAATAGAAGGTAATGACAATGATTGATCTATTGTTCTCAGGACAGGCTTAGATAAAGATTATATTAAATTCAAAGGTCAATGACAAGATCAATACATAAAAGGATAATGGGTTAACTTTTTTTTTTGCAATGGTAAGGTTTCAACTTTCTTCACACTTGTCAGGTTCTGCTAATAAAACTTTCACCTCTTAGGCCATTGTCAGCTTGGAAGAGTGTCGTCACTGCTGTGCCATCAAAGCATAGTGCTTGTCAAAATGTGAAAAAAATTAAAATAAATCATGGTAGCAGTGCCCTTTGACACTCTCCTGTACTCCTGTTCCTCTTTCCCATGGCTGGGTCCCTAATAAAGGCCTGCTACAGCCGAAACATTGGACCATAGGAATATTCTTATTAATCTCTTTGTGCATTTTGTACATTTTAATGGAATGTTGATTTTGGATACAGTTGTCAAATCAATAAATTATTTCTTCAACTGCATAAGGAGTGCCATGGATTATCTATATTCGGTCCCTTTAAGAGGTTGTCCACATTGTACAGTCCTGTTTTGTCACTAAAAATACTGAACATGTCCCATGTCACTACAGAGATCTCCAGTGATCGGCTGTAATCTTTTTTTTGTTCAATTTCTCTACAGCGCCACCACAGGGTAAATGAAGAATTACACAGTGCTCATTGAACTCAATATGCTTTCTGTGCAATGCATAGTCATGCCTTGTCTTCTATAGTGAAGAAATTTCTTTGTAGCTGCTCTACTTTCTGATAGCCAAGGGTCCTAAATGAAGAAAAAAAAAGTGGATAAAGTGGATATGTCAATAGAAATTGCTGTTCTTTGCAAAGGCAACATATTATCGCTAGTAGTCCATGCTGTTATTCGCCAAAACAGTCCTTCCAAAAACTGGCTAATAGGAAGGGTGAAAGTGTACAGTGGACTTATAGTTGAGTTCACTGCATATGTGGAAGGAGAACTGTCCATACCACTCTCCATGGCGAATTACATGCCGTTGTATATGTCTATCCCGTCAACCACTGCGTGAACAAGGGGACGCCATTCCAAATTTTGTTGCCTTAATTCTGAAAATTTTACCATTTGATCTTCAGTCTTTGATATTAAGTTTTGCATTTCCAAGTTTTGCTTGATGAATCTGAAACAGGAGTAATAGGAAAACAAAGATCAGAGGAACTTTTACAAGGGCCGCATTGTGATGGCCAGGTGACTAGGTCATAGCATTATTAATATAACAGGTCTTGCGAGGTGTTCCTAATAGGCAGTGGTTAGGACCTACCAATAGTGCTCCAACAAAGGACAACCAATGATGTTATGACAAGCTCATGGACACCCAAGGATCATTGTTGTACAAGGGGAACCAAGGCCAGCTGGTTTGTTCAGTACCCACATAAGAGCTATTCAGGCAGAAATTGCTAAAAAAAAAAAAAAAAATGACTGCTGGCTGTTATAGAAAGGTGTCAGAACAGACATTGTTGAGTATATGGCTTTCAGCTGAAGACCGGTCCATGCTGACCCAAGTCCACCAACGAATGGGGACATAAGAATCGGAATTGGACCATACAACAATGAAGGAAGATTGCCTAGTCTTAGCAATACATTTTTTTTTTACATCATTTAGATGGCAGGGTGTGTGTATATTGTGTACCAGGAGAAAATATTGTGCAACGATGTATTATAGGTAGTGGTCAAGTTTAGTTACTTAGTTGCTTAGTTAGCGTCTTAAAGGGGTTTTGCCACGAAGTGAGTTCCTTACCTTTTATCTGCTCAGGAGAGAAGATAAACAAAGCATGCAGGGTTATTAAAGGCTGCAGGGGTGAGAGGGAGGGGGCTGAGCAGAGAGCGAGGAAGCAGGGAGCGTCTACAAAGTTTACTCAAATAATTACATTACAACCAGTGGACTCTCTATACAGCAGACAGCCTCATACACTGCACTTTTCTCTCCAGCCCCTTGCAAGCTCATTCATGTTCCCTGTCATCAGATAAGAAGTGCAAACACGCAAGCTCGGCCAGATAAACTCCTGTCAGTATCCTGGTCGTGTCTAATGTAAACTGTCAGGAAACTAAGGGGGACTGAGCAATGCTGTAGCTATCAGAGGCTTCACTTTTTGTAATCACATATATTTAGAAAAGTGATTAAATACCCATTTTGGAGGATCCCATGTCAACATTACATCATGGCAAAACCCCTTTAATTTTCTTTATTTTTCGTGTTGCATGACATTGGTGACATTTTGATGAAATTACCAGTTTTCCATGAACTTACCAGATATGTCTTAAAGAGTACCTATCACCTCCACACAAACACACAAAAAGTGATAGTAGATGATATTATAAGTCTTTTCTCAAATACATGTTATTCATTAGCAATGAAGAGGATTTCCCTCAGTTTTACATGGGAACAGATTTTACTTTCACTTTTTAACTCAGGAGATCCTTATCATTCTGTGGGAGATGCCAACTGTTCAGGGTGAGCTGAGAACATAACTGCTTGTATAGGGTAATCTGAGTCTCTCACTACATACAGTACAGTAGTAGAGGACATAGTGTGATAGAGTTTACCTGTTGCTTCAGCCTCCTCATCCATAGAACACAGGCATCTATATCGCACTGCTGCTGGTGTGCACATGATGTAGACTTACAGGGTCCCCTTGCACAGTGGGCTCTTCCAGCTCAGAGGCAGGAGATTTGATACAACTGTCAACATAGTGATACATCAAGCTGTCATGTGCCGACTTGGCCTGACTTCAGAGGTGTCTTAAACGGCCAGTGCATTTTTTAAAAACAGAATTACAGGTGAAATGCTTCGATTCTCCTAAAGCATATTTAAGAAAGTGTTTGTATTTTAGTCTTCTTTTACTTGATGAGGTTTCTCTGAAGGTGATAGGTCCTCTTTAAAGTCCGTTTCACATGCAGTTCTACCGAACCCAGAACTGGCCATGTAGAGGCCATTGTGGGTCATAGTTATAACACTGCAGTGCTTCCAATAATGTGCTATCAGCTGCAGAAAACACTACTACACAGAATTGACAAGACAAAAAATGCGCTGCTGCTGTCCTAATAATAAAGCTCACATGTGTGCATGGTCAGAGTTGTTTGCCAAGCTTGTAACAGCCTCATCTGATCTAGTAAGCCGCAGAGGATTTGAACCCATGACCCCAATGCTGCAGGGCAAAGTTCTGACCACTGAGCCCCCATGCTTACCATTTTTGTTATATCTCCCTTTATAGTGATTTCATTTTCTATAGTTGTGTCACTCAAGTACTGAACATAACGTGCTTTACATGTTAGGACCTGTCAGGGGAGCACGAGAAGACAGACGAAGTGAAGCCCTGACGCTGGTCCCAACCTCTGTCCCTGCCTCTTGGGGTACCCGACTGCTTACTAGGTCGGCCCCAACCAGAAGACAGAGCTACTCTGAGCCAAGTGAGACACAAGAGGCAGACAAACAAACAAACACAGAACAATTAGGGAGAATCAGACAGGCAAGGTCAGCAACAAACGGGTAATGCAGTACAGAATCAGGTGACAGGAGAATAACCAGAGTCCAAGCCAGAGTCAAAGAACACAAAATAATCCAATCTGAAAACAGGTGAACTATAGGCAGAGGTAACCATATAGCAGGCAAGAAAGACAGGAAGCTGAGACCCTATAGAGGGAACAAGAGAAGGTAGAACAGAAGTGATAAGAGAATTAAAGTGTCACTCAATAAAGGAACAGGTTAACAAAAATAGTGCTGGAAGATTCCTGACCACAGGCGTTGGCCAGGAATTAGTTAAGTATACAGAGCTAACAAAATAGTGCTGGAAGATTCCTGACCACGGGCGTTGGCCAGGAATTAGTTAAGGAAAGGAAGAAAAAGATGGACCCGGCGCACGTGTGATGGAAACAGAAAAAAGCCCAGGCTATAGGCTTTTCATTAAAGGAGTTTTTTTATTCTTAAAAGTGACTCGGTGTTACCGAGACAAACTTAAAAACATAAACTTAAAAAGTACTTGACGCGTTTTGCGCGTACAGCCGCGCTTCATCAGAAGTAAAATTATTCAAAGAACACTGAGTATATATAATGTTATCAATACATATCATTGGTTGTTTGTTTTACAGGTAGATGAGTTGAACAGAAAAGGTGTGAAGAAAGAAGAACGCCCGTGGTCAGGAATCTTCCACGGGCGTTGCCAAAGCTGGGGGTCCGTCGGGCATGATTATGACTTTACATCCTTCTCTGTTCTACATAGATTTGGAATGATTCTCCATAGTCATCAAAATTAAAAAATAATTTTTAATAAATTTTGAATTTCCACAGGATTTTTTTTTTTTTTTTTAATCTATGCACATTTTACTTTTTAGCATCTAAAGAAGCAAAGAGCTTCAGTTCTGCAAGGGTGAGAGAGTAATCATTGTTATCTGTGGGGCATATGTGGGATGTTCTATTGAGTTGCCATGACTATTGAGCTTTCCATCGATCCATACCTGGAGCATTACCAATAGTTTAGAAAAATCCGGACTAAATTAAACGTTTAAAGTTATCACGATGGAAAATGTCAAGTGTATCCAATCAGATAAAAGATAGCCGTGCGCTACAGGTGACGTACATGAGCTAGATACGCTTTATTTGTCATTGGGAAATGGAAGGATTGGGCCAAAGGTCGTTTGTGTCTTGTTTGCTGTCACTTTACAGTGCATGTAATAGGAAATAACCTGTACAAATATTTTCTGAAGACCTGATTGCCCGTTTCCAAGGACTATCACCCATGCAAGCAGCTGAAGCGGACAACAGGCCTCAGATTCATTCCAGTGTTTAACAGGTATGAGTTTTAAGAAATCATAAAACCTTTCCAAAAACCCTGGGCCAGAAATAAGTTGGTGCTGAATGCACAGATAACAGTACATTCAGTCAAGGAATAGAAATGAACCAGCAAACCAACACAAACCAAAGTGCATGCTCAACCAATGGAATATTAATAGCGAAAAAAGTATCAAACTATAATATTATTGACATTGAGAATTTGTTCTCGTCTGGAAAGAAGAAAATGAACATTCAAAGCAGAATCTCCTCCAAAGGCGAGAGTCAAATCTGTATACAGCTGTTTCAGGGTTCTTTCCACTTGTCAAAACAAAAGTACTTAAAGAGACACCATAGCAGGGTTAGACTGGCCCACAGTGGAGTAGATGAAACTTCCAGTGGTCCCTTGGGCATGTCGGTTCCTAGACATAGCATGGCTGGGGCTGCTTTACAGGGAGAATGTCAGAGAAACAGAGGTAGAAAGTTAGAGACAGAATGTAAGAGCCATGTGTAGTATGTACAGTAGCTGTAGGGTGTCAGTCAGTCCCAAAAATCAACTCCACTAGAAGACCCCAAAAATTATTTTCACTGGTGGGCCCCAGCAATCATCACCACTGTTGGCCCCAAGAATCAACTCTACTAGTGGGCCCCAAGAATCAACTCCACTGGTGGGCCTCAAGCATGAATTCCACTGGTGGGCCCCAAGCATCAACTCCACTGGTGGGGTCCAAAAACCATCTCCACTGGTAAGCCCCAAGACTCACCGTCACTGGTGGGCCCCAGGAATCAATTCCACTGGTGAGCACCAGGAATCAACTCCACTGGTGGGCCCCAAAAATCATCTCCACTGGTGGGCCCCAAAGAATCGATCTCACTGGTAGCCTCAAAGAATCATCTCCACTGGTGGACCCAAGAATCAATCTCCACTGGTGGACCCAAGAAATCAATCTCCATGTGGACCCAAGGAATCATTTCCACTGGTGGACCCCAAGACTCATCTCCACTGGTGGACCCCAAGAATCATCTCCACTGGTGGACCCCAAGAATCATCTCCACTGGTGGACCCCAAGAATCATCTCCACTGGTGGACCCCAAGAATCAACTCCACTGGTGGACCCCAAGAATCAATTCCACTGGTGGACCCCATCAATCAACTCCTCTGGTGGGCCCAAGAATCAACTCCACTGGTGGGCCCAAGAATCAACTCCACTGGTGGGCCCAAGAACCCTCTCCACTGCTGGCCCCAAGAATCAACTCCCACAATCACTTGTGGACCTAAGAACCCTAGTCCAACAGCATCTTCTGAACACAGCTCATGATGGTCACCGATTCTAATTTGGCACCTTTTTTCTCATGGACCTTGTCCTGAAGATAAATCTTTGTACACCCCTAGATCTCATCCATGTAAATCAATACCCCTCTAAAATCAGGCTTCCTTAGTGCCCCTCTTTACACCTTAAATGTCCCCTGATACATAAAGTTACATTGATAAACGTATTCTATTGCCCTAAAAAGCATTTCTGTGATTCCTAATTGTATTTTATACTACAATTTTAATATGAATTTAATCATCTCATAAAAATATTCAGATGATTTTGTGGTAATTTCTAAATTAAAACTTATCCAAGAGCATAGTTATGAATGGAAAAAAAATAGATTTCTCTCAATGAACCATAATTGTCCCTCTTTCATCTATCCAAAAGTTGGAAGGTATGCCTAAAATGGAGATTTTAAACAACACAATAACTTCTCTAGTTAAAGGGGTTTTGCCACAAAGTAAAACTGTCGTGGGAAGCTTGCAAATTCAATCAAACGTTTTCACCATTAATTATTATTAAAAATTCTGCACCGTTATTGTTTTAGCTGCTCCTTTAGTGATCCATTGTTTACAGCTCGTCTCCAGGGGAAACGACCAGGGCTGAGAGCTCCTCAGTCCTGCTCGCACATGCTCAGACATCACCTCTCCTCTCAGGAAGCTGCTGAGTGTTCAAACCCCAGGTGCTGTCATTCTACTCCCGTCCTCTGTGTTCCTTAGTAATTAGTCAAACAGTGCAAATAAATAAAAAAGAAACCACAATGAGGTTTGTGCATTGATAAAGAGAAATAAAATCCACAGGTTTGGTTCCTGCAGGGATTTGAACCGAAAACCCTTGTGCCTGGAGGCAAAAACTTTACCTCTCAGCTACTCACAATGCTTTACATAAACATACCTTTCTTTGACTACAGAGAGGAAAGGCCTGGTGATGTCATCCTGTGGGGTCACATGATATGCAATTCAAACAAATCACACACGCCTCCTTCTGAGCACACAGAGCTGAAGAGCTGGATGCAGGAGGTATGAAATGAGATTGTGGCAAAACCCCTTTAAATTAGGCAAAACCAGACCATGCAATTTCAGATGTATTTAGTTAATCGAAGCAGAGGAAACCCACATGAGCAGTAACCGGATACTTCCATCATGGACCTTCCACAGCAATAAAACTAAGGAACAATCACTGTGGTGCAGTAGGAAATGTGATTTAATGTACTTGAATAGATTAGACCCCATCGTATTGCAATTTCTGTGCATAGGATCTGTCCATTTTATTAGTAAAACTGCAGCCTGGTTCACATTGGTGTCGGAGGTTCCATCAAGAATGATGGAAAAATAGTGCAGCATGAAACAACAGACATCACGGCAGAAAATCCATTGTAGTCAATGGGGTCCGCCGGGCACCGCTGGTGCCTGTTGTGGAATGGGTCCTGCCCCACCTGTGCAATGGAGGTTCTGAAAATGACCTCCAGCTCCGATGTAAACCAAACATACGCAGGTTCCAGCTAGAGGGGTTTTCCTGTGTCAGACATAGGATATTTCCTAGATCTGCACGTATCTAGAGAATGGACCCCAGAAGGCTTCTCAATCTCCTAAACAAAGCAAAATCAGAACAGCAACCTATTATGTAATAGTCTATATTTACTTTTGCCTCCATGTTTAGAGCGAATCCATGTGTTGAGAATGCGCTGGGATTGTTCTACAATAGAATTCACCTGACCCTGGATTCTAGGAAAACATATCTGAAGCTTCATATTATAGTTAAATTGCAAAAACTCAGCTACAATCTCCTCTCTGCCAGAAAGAACTTTGATGACTTCAAGTGTCTTTTGTCTTCTTAAGAGCTTTAAAGATGTATTTCCTTATGTAAGTGTGCACAAATTGCCAAGATAATGGTCTTTAATATGAAATACATATATTGTACTTGCTCACATTAGGACAACATGTTATAATAGGAAATATTCCTGTTTATCATGCTGGGGTCAACAGTGCCCTCTGCTGCTTTGTGAAGGCACAAGAGTAAATTGGCTGAAAATTCAGGAGATGACAACACAAAGGATGAAGCGCGGCATTAATATTCCTCCATATTCGCCTCATCCCTACTGCTTTCTGCTTTCGATAGGGAGATTTTACGGCAATTGTTGGATCTGACCTGTCTGTTCCTCAAGAACGTCTCCTCTCTATCCTCTCCATCTGATCTACGACTGTGGTTTTAATCCAAGCCATCAATTTAGCCTGATTGTAAACCGTTTCCGAAGGTCCCCTCTCTATTGATTTTCCATCTTTCTCTCGCAGTGAGAGGACCATGCTTAGGGCATCAATGGATTCTCTATCTGTTATCTAATGGGATTCTTCTTTTAGGAGGGGTATAGATTTTGTGACACTTGATACGTGTGAGAGAAAGGTCCTCATGGACATGGAACTTAACCAATTCACACAAGAGCCGGTATGATTGGCTCTAGACATGTCTCCTAAGAGCTCACAATCCATTCCTTCAAATAAATAAAATTACCACTAAGATAAAGCTCAGCGCTCATAGTCACATGGTGCATAATAAAGAGGTGACTACCGCTGATCGATCACCTCCCATACAACCTGGTGACAGGTGAGATGTTGTCAGGTGATGATTTTTATCCTGTAATCAGTCAAAGCTTCAAGCTTTCCTAAATAACCAATGTTGTAAAAGTGAATCCTCCTGCCACTTCCTCTTCTTCTGCTTACCAGATGAGATGAGGTTCTTGCAATGCAACTGCCTCAAACGACTCTCAGGACTGACATCTGACCATGCGGCGCATGTTATTAGTGAGAATGGCTAATTGCTAGTCCTCTATGAAGCTGAGTGTTACTTGGTGGCTGGTGCAGAGTATACTGTGTTGAGAGCTTGTGTCTTATGATCTGCTTGCATGTGTTTCTAGTCTGTTTTGGTTAGTTTCCTGTGCCCAGTTAGCTCTACTAAATGGGAATGGTTGTTTGCTAGCCTTCTATAAAGCTGAGCTTCACTTTGCAGTTGGCACAGAGTATACTGTTGAGAGCTTGGTCTTGTGGGTCTGGTGCAATTCTGTTCTAGCATTCAGCCTGTTGTGGTTAGGTTTCTGTGCCGGGTTACTTTTCTATGCCCAGTTAGCTCTAATAAATGAGAATAGTTGTTTGCTAGCCTTCTATAAAGCTGAGCTTCACTTTGCAGTTGGCACAGAGTATACTGTTGAGAGCTTGCGTCTTGTGATCTTGTGCATTCTGTCTCTAGCATTCAGCCCTGTTTTGGTTAGGTTTCTGTGCCGGGTTACTTTTCTATGCCCAGTTAGCTCTAATAAATGAGAATAGTTGTTTGCTAGCCTTCTATAAAGCTGAGCTTCACTTTGCAGTGTGCCACTGGTAATGGTGTGCGTGTGTATATTTATATGCCGCAGCCCTGCCAGTGGCACCCAGGTTCACATTGAGTTTTTTCAGAAATTTTTTTTGTGCAGAACTATACGTTGTATTTGGCATATATTGTTTTTAATCTATATAGGGAGGAAGTGATGCCTCCATTTTGGTTTTCTGCACCCCACCCACTTTTCACAGGCTGTTATAAGAGTGCAGCTTGTAGGGTTGGTGTGTTTTTTTTTTTTTTTCTCTCTGGATAATGGAGTTCGGTTGACCCAATGAGAGGCCTGAATTTGGCTCTATTGAGAGGTATTAAGATCGCGTAGGACCACCCGATCTGAGACCACGTTGTAAGTTCGTGGGTGGCTTAAACACTTTTTGATCAAAAACATGTGAACTAAGTCTCAAAGTTTTTTCACTTTGCAGTTGGCATAGAGTATACTGTTTGGAGCTTGTGTCTTGTGCATTCTGTTTCTACCATTCAGACCTGTTTTCGTTAGTTTTCTGTGCCTGGTTACTTTTCTGTGCCCATTTATCTCTAGTCAATGAAAATGTTGATTGCTATCCTTCTATAAAGATGAGCTTCACTTAGCTGCTGGTGCAGAGGATACAGTTAAGCTGAGAACTTGAGTCTTGTGATCTGCTTGTGTTCTATTTTTTGTCCCATACATACTTAGTCTTGCTGTGTACAGTTTAGATCTAGTTAGAGCCCTGTTTGTCTTTAGTTCTCCGTTGCTTTTGTTCTATCAGTTTTTCATTATGTCCTATTTCTGAGATAGTTACATAGTTAGTACGGTTGAAAGAAGACACGTGTCCAAGTTCAACCAAGGGTGGGGAAAATGTGGGTGATGGGAGAGAGCCAAGTACATTAAGCCCAGCCTCACCACTGGTTAATTACCTTGAAACTCACAAGGCAAGAACCAATCTGCTCCAGGGGAGACCCCATCTCTGAGCCCAGAACCTCCACCAGCCAGGATCCAGAATGTTACATAGCTACGTACGCATTAATATTCTTTAGTTTCAGGTAGGTATCTAAGCCTTTCTTGAAACTCTCTACTGTTCCTGCTGTGACCAGCTCCTCAGGCGGCTATTCCACAGATTCACAGTTCTTACAGTGAAGAACGCTCTTCTCCTCTGGAGATTGAATCCTTTTTTCTCTAGTCGAAGGGAATGTCCTCTTGTCTTTTGAGAGGGCTTCATTCGAAATAATTTTTCCCCATACTTATTGTAGGGACCATTTATATATTTATATAAATTAATCATGTCCCCCCGAAGCCGTCTTTTCTCAAGACTAAATAAGTTCAATTCTACTAACCTCTCCTCATAACTAAGATGCTCCATTCTCCTTATAAGTTTGGTTGCTCGTCTTTGCACTCTCTCTAGCTCCATTACATCTCTTCTATAAACTGGGGCCCAGAACTGAACAGCATATTCTAAGTTAGGACGCACCATACAGCGGTAAAATTACATCCTTGTCCCGCGAGTCCATGCCTCTTTTAATACACGCCAATATCTTACTTGCCCTAGATCTCGTTGGCGGTTCTCTGCTATTTTTGCTAGGGTCAGCATAGCTGAGAGAGATTATTAGAGATATTTGGAAATTGATAGAGCCCAGGGGAGTCTGGTATTAGGGTCAGGGACAGGATTGGGGGAAGCTAGTTACAGGTGCTGTTTGAGGTCTTGCTTATGGATTTAAGTCACTTAACCTTCTGTAAGGATGAGAAATATTAAGTATGTATATGTGTCTACATATATGTATATCTAGATTTAATTGCATAATCATTGGGTAACCTAGAAGGGGTTCACATTTTTGAAAGTGGGGAGATGTGTATTTGGGCAGCAGCCAAAGAAGTGAAGCTGAGGGGAGGGGATACAAAAGTAACACAGTTATAAGGGAGAACCTGGCAGCTTTTAGTTAGTTCTGTTCTATGTAGTCTTGCTGTCAAGTTCTGTGTCAGCAGAACTGGACCATGGAGCAACGGAAGAAAGTTACCCAGTCTGATCACTCATGTTTTCTTTTATATCATGTAGATGGCTGGCTATGTATTTATCACTTACCTTGGAAATAGATGGCACCAGGATGAACTATGGGAAAAAGTCAAACCGGCTGAGGCAGTGTCATGCTCTGGATAATATTCTGTAGGAAACCTTGCATTCATGTGGATGTTATTTTGAAATATGTGCCACCTACCTAAATATTGTTGGATACTAAGTATACCCTTCATGGCAATGGTATAACTTAAAAGGGTTGTCTCACTACAAACAATGATGGCATATTGCCCGGATATGCTATCCATGTCTGATAGGTCTGGGTCCCACCTCTCGGACCTCGGAATTCCCATTCATGCCTATGGGAGAGTCCCAACCTGCACTCTGTTCAGAACAGAGAAGTTTCACGGCTTGTTTAGGAGGCAGGTGCAAGTCCAAGAGGTGGGAACTGGACCTATCAGATATTGATGGCACATCCTAGTGATATGGCATCAATGTCTGTAGACAACACCTTTAATGAAAGTTGCTACTTTCAGAAAGATAACGCCACACTCCAAAAAATGTGAAGGAAAGGTTTGAGGAACATGACAGAGTTATGGTCTTGACTTGACGTTCGAATTTCCCAGATCTCAGCCTGATTGAGCATCTATGGGATGTGGAGGCCACATCTCATACCTAACATAACTTGTTGGACCTACTGCTAACATCTCTGTGCCAGGTACTACAAGACTCCTATAAAGGTGAAGTCAATGCCTTGACAAGCCAGAGCTGCTATGGCCACATTTAAGTGTCTAAAGTAGGTGCAGCCAGGCTCGGACTGGCCCACAGAGGTACAAGGGAAACCCCCGGTGGGCCTATGAGCATGGTAAACCTAAAGTTTCTTTTAAACTGCATATACCTCCTTGAGAGAGGCAGAAAGGCAGAGAGAAAAAGGAAAAAAGCACAAAGCAGGTATAAGGGGCATGACAATGTGTGGATAGGCACCAGATCAACTCCATGGTGGGCACCTGAATCAGCTCATAGATGGGCCACCAGAATAAAATTCCACTGGTGGGCCTTAGGCACCCCAGTCCGACGCTGGGTGCAGCCATAACCAAATGGAGCCATTCAATCGCTCAAACTAGAAGCCACTGTTTTTAGCATACAAAGCTTGCTGTTGAATTGGACCCTGAATATTAAAGTAGTTCTCCAGTTTAGAAAACCTAGTTTCATTTACCTTATCAAGAAATGCTGTGTTAAATGGGTTTTCTCAGCGTGCAGTTTCACAGATCCACATCAGCTTTAGACTCACACTTCCTCTTCAGGCTGTGATTGGCATATCCGTTCTGCCATTTCTAGCTATTCCTGTTACAGTGACATGACTGCAGGAGGTTTACAAAATGTAGTACATAAGGCAGCAGAGCTGTAAAATGTGAACTCTTGCCACTTAATTAGGTAAACAAACTCTGTTGCTAGAGATAAGACTCTGCAGGGAGTGACTCACCATGGAGGAACTGACTGACTGAAGCCAGCTTAGATCAATCAAATTAGAGGCAGAGGAGAGAGAGGTGGTTGGTAACCAGACAAACTTGTGTACTCTAAGAGAAGATTAAATCTTCTTTATCTCCTGACCAAAGCAAATTAAAAAAGCAATGTATTTGGAAATAGTGTTCATTTACTTTTCCCTACATATCAGAAGCTACCCATAGTGAGAAAACCGCTTTACTAGGCGGAGACGCGCGACGAGGCACCCGACACCGAGAGCAC
Source organism: Phyllomedusa bahiana (assembly GCA_025379985.1). Lineage (NCBI taxonomy): Eukaryota > Metazoa > Chordata > Amphibia > Anura > Hylidae > Phyllomedusa > Phyllomedusa bahiana. Next base: position 101,246 of record JAODAL010003377.1, on the reverse strand, counting down.
TCTCTCTTGGCCATCCAGGTGAGTAGCTACAAAACTTGTCACATCGCTCTAGAGGACCTGTCCTGTCTTGTATTACACAGATAACCTGTAGGTTTAAATAGTGTGACACCTCATGTCTGGACGCCATCTTGGATTGTTCCTGGTGCTCTACACTAAGAGACATCACGGTCTTCGCCATATCTTTGTAAACTCGAGCACATGCACTCCAACACTGGCTTTCGTTTACACACTCGCCCAGCCCACTTTATTCTTATAACATAATAAAAAGTACAAACAGAACAAAAGTAAACCTCAGGCAGGTCACTTACTAAACACACGAGTCAGAGACCCTCCTCGTCTCTTACCGTGGCCTGGTGCTACTGCACACATCCCCAGCTACACCATAAGCAAGTTTTGTACATGTATGGGCTTCCCTCAGTATACCTTGTGTGGTAAGAGCCTCTCCTCAGCTCCTCTATCGCTCCTAGCTCTAGACAGCCGACCTTACCCCCAGATCACTTGGAGTACCAGGTTTTTTATAGGCATCTAGGCACCTGCACAAATCCTGCCCTGGAACACAGAGGGTAGGCACCCACACAAAACTTTGCTTACTCCCGATAAGAGTCGTCCCGGAATGGCTGGAACAGTCATGCTAGCTCCCAACAGCTTGACTGATCGGCTTACCAACTTACCTGAACTTAGGCTCTCTACCCAACCTCTCGCCAGTATAACCTCTGGTGAACATTAGCACAGATGACACTGGGGCGCAAAGGTATTCTGGTGTCCCTAGGCAAATAAGGCACAAAGCGTCCCCCCACAATGGAAAATTCACCCACGCATGCCCTCCATGCGCCCCTTATTCTGCCTCAGGATGAAGTGGCTCACTCTAGCGGGTCGCCTACCCTAGCCTACCCATTGTCCCGGCCTTGCATGTAGCACATAGTTATCCTGCTTTACTCCACCTGTTGGCAGAAACATGTGGCCATCTGTTGTTCTATAGTGTTGATCCAAAAGAAGGCTAAAACCTCCAAGAGGTAGAATCCAATTGTACTGATTTTAAGGAAAAATAGGCATTGTGTAATGCCTCATTTCCCCTTTGGGGGAGCTGCAGGGAATTTAAACACTTTCTGTCAGGTTTCCTTACTAATTCCTGCTGATTGCTTCAATGTTTCAGGGTAAGTCCCACATGGTTTGGATTGGGTAACCCTACAACTATTTTCATTATGCAGCGCCCATTGCCATGTGTTATGCTGATGCTCGTGTAGTGCATAAAAGGCAATTCTGAATCTCCATTACCTATATACGTCGCTCTCCTAAGAGAGATATCTTCCTTTCGAGCAACTCATTGCCACTCACTCAGGCAAGCATGCATCGCTCTGCTCTGTACTGACGAGGGGCAAAACCCCGAAAACGCTGTATACAGATGGGTAATGCTGGCTTGGCTAAATCCCTTCTTGGCTTTCCAAAGACCCAGTGGTTCAAAAGCAAATTGAGTATTTGTAACATTCCAACAAGGGCGCTTGAGCTTCTCAGCTCTTTCCATAATGCCTTGGTTAATATGCAGATGCTTTCTTGGACTGCAAAAAGTCAATTTGAATCTCCACGACGGCCTATATAGCGCTCTCCCCTATGGAGAGATCTTCCCTTCGGCAACTCATTGCCTCCCCACTCCAGCCAAACCAGCATCGCGTCTGCCTCTGTACTGACGAGGGGCAAAAACACCCCGAAACGGCTTGTCTGCAGATGGTTGATGCTAGCGTGGCTAAATATCCCTTCTTGCTTCCAAAGACCCAGTGGGCTCAAAAGCAAATTGAGGATTTGTTACATCCAACAGAGGGCGCTTTGAGCTTCTTCAGTCCTTTCCATAAGCCTTGTGATATGCAGATGCATTGTGGAGTGCAAAAGTGCAATCTTCGACAATCTCCACACGCCTATCTAGGCGCTCTCCCCAAATGATCAGGTATCTTCCCTTGCTATGCAGCCCATTCTTCATGCAATATAAAGTAACAGTATAAAGTTCCCTTTAAGTGGTAATAGCCCAATCATCAAACGAAGAAGAAAAGAAGAAATGGAGTACATGCATACCGACGGAGCATCAAGGTCTTCAACGAGACATTTACCTGGCATGGATAACATATCAGCAGCATCAGCCCTGAATAGCAACTTACCACCATGAATATCACCATAAATCTAAACCTGCGATTTATGTTTTGATAGGTTCATTTTATGATGTAGCCACTTCTGCACACTTTCCTCAGCAGCGTACTCAGGCACTGACTAAACTGTCTATAAAGCAGCATGCATTGAGCTCTCAGCGGTATCTGTTGTTATGTTATTGGGGAGGTGTACCCAAACTGCGTGGAGCTGCGTGTTTGACACATTGGCACGACAAACCGGTGTTGTAGGAAGAGAGACAACAGAGGGGTGGGGAGTCTGAGAATACGAGAGAGGCTCGATAGCGAAGAGAATAGCAGAAGGGAGCAAATAAGAGACAAAGAAGACAGCTATAGGGGAGAGGAGGAAAGCGATCGAGCTAAATTGACGCATTTTACACAACAAGTAACAATTGCAATTGTTGAGACATAGGATAAGTATAGTGGAAAAAATGAGGAAAAAGAAACCGGAGCGGTTACGGAAGGTACGAGGGGCAAAGAAGAATCAGGGAACGCAGCTTCTAGACTCGGATACAAATGGGCAGTGCACAGCGAGAGAAAAAGGGAGGGTGAGATAGAGAGGACTCAGGCCCGTAGAGGGACTAGAGCTGACAGCAAAATCTGTTTCACCCAGAACAGAGCCAGATGTCAGGTCAGCGCATTTTGGAAGGACACCAAGTCTCAGAGTGAGGGAGAGAGACTCCTCCGGAGCAGCTTTCGGAAACAAAAGGCCGTCTGATTAAATCTCATGAGCGGCGCCCTGCCCTGTGGCTTGTGTTTGGATGGCTGTGTGCAATCATTACCTCACTGCCAGAGTAGATTTCATGTACGAGGGACCCTGTGGCCACTGGTCCATGTAGTGCTTTTGCCTTAAACGTTTCAGTATTTTTAGGAAAAAAATGGGGCAAGAAAGATTGGAATATAAATTTTTATGTTTGGCACGGGCCACCAGCAATATGTAACTACTAAAACATCACATAATGGTATCTAGCCTCAAAACAATCATAATGAGGCAGTGCTTGACTGGGTCCCACCAGTGGAGTTGATTCTTGGGGCCCAACAGTGGAGCTGATTCTTGGGGCTCACCAGTGGAGATGATTCTTGGGGCTCACCAGTGGAGTTTATTCTTGGGGCCCACCAGTGGAGTTTATTCTTGGGGCCCACCAGTGGAGATGATTCTGGGGCCCACCAGTGGAGTTTATTCTTGGGGCCACCAGTGGAGTTTATTCTTGGGGCCACCAGTGGAGTTTATTCTTGGGGCCACCAGTGGAGTTGATTCTTGGGGCCACCAGTGGAGTTGATTCTTAGGGTCCACCAGCAAAATTGATTCTTAGGGCCCACCATAAATTAAATTTTTTGGGCCCCCAGCAAATTGATTCTTAGGGTCCACCAGCAAAATTGATTCTTAGGGCCCACCAGCAAAATTGATTCTTAGGGCCCACCAGCAAAATTGATTCTTAGGGCCCACCAGCAAAATTGATTCTTAGGGCCCACCAGCAAAATTGATTCTTAGGGCCCACCAGCAAAATTGATTTTTAAAGGGCCCACCAGCAAAATTGATTCTTAGGCCCACCAGAAAAAATTGATTCTTAGGGCCCACCAGCAAAATTGATTCTTAGGGCCCACCAGTTGAGTTGATTCTTGGGGCCCATCAATGGAGATAATTCTTGGGACCCATCAATGTATATAATTCTTAGGGCCCATCCATGGATATAATTCTTGAGGCGCACAAGTGGAGTTGATTCTTGGGGCCATGAGTAGAGTTGAATCTTGGGGCCCACCAATTGAGTTTATTCTTGGGGCCCATCAATAGAGATAATTCATGGGGCCCATCAATGGATATAAATCTTGGGGCCCCATCAATGGATATAACTCTTGGGGCCCCATCAATGGATATAATTCTTGAGGTGCACAATTTGAGATGATTCTTGGGGTCCACCAGTTGAGTTGATACTTGAGGCCATGAGTAGAGTTGAATCTTGGGGCCCACCAATTGTGTTTATTCTTGGGGCCCATCAATAGAGATAATTATTGGGGCCCATCAATGGAGATTATTCTTGGGGACCATCAAAAGAGATTATTCTTGGGGCCCATCAATAGAGATTATTCTTGGGGCCCATCAATAGAGATAATTCTTGGGGCCCATCAATAGAGATAATTCTTGGGGCCCATCAATAGAGATAATTCTTGGGGCCCATCAATAGAGATAATTCTTGGGGCCCATCAATGGATATAATTCTTGAGGCGCACATATGGAGTTGATTCTTGGGGTCCACCAGTTGAGTTGATTCTTGGTCCCCAGTTGAGTTGATTTTTGGGGGTCCACCATTTGGGTTGATCTTGGGTCCACAGTTGAGTTGTTTTTGGGGGTCACCAGTAGTGAACTTGGGTCCACCAGTGGAGTTGAATCTTGGGATCCACCAGTGGAGTTGATTCTTGGTCCCAGGGGAGTTGAATCTTGGGACCTAACAGTGGAGTTGAATCTTGGGGCTCACCAGTGGAGATAATTCTTGGGGCCTACAAGTGGAATTGATTCTAGAGGCCCACCAGTGGATTTGATTCTTGGGGCCCACCAGTGGATTTGATTCTTGGGGCCCACCAGTGGATTTGATTCTTGGGGCCCACTCTACAGATACTGTTTTCCTGCTTCTCTGTTGGCCAGTCCTAGACTGCGGTGAAGGCATCATGCACTAATATAATAAGTGTTGGATGAACTTTAGGCTATACTCTTTTTTGAGTTGGAGGCTCCATCAAGAATGATTGAAAAATGGCGCGGCATTCTGTGCTATTTTTCCAGTAAAAGTTCAGACACAACAGTGGAAACCTGATGGATCCCATTCTATTCATTGGGGTCTTTCGGGTGTTATTGGTATCTGCTGATCAGAACAGATCAGATCCGAACAAAGTATCCTAACGGAACCTCTGACGTCATTATGAGCCTAGCCTATGTTTGCTTTTACTGTTGGACCCAAGAAAGGGATCTACATGGGATTCCAAGCATTCCTGTGGTGTCTACAGACGTTTTTTGGTGGGGAAGCCGCAGAGTGCTAATCGGCATTTGTCCCAGCCAATTGTATGTGAGTTGTCAGGCAGGTTTATTAAATTTTTATTTAATTTTCTTAAGGCGAGATTATCTCTCAGGGAGTCACCTGTAGTTCTCCACTACTGCCACTTACACTTTATTTCACTGCCAATACCCCTTTCGGGGGTTTCCCTTTTTTAAAACCCTCTTCTTCCTTTTTAAAAACCCCCAACTCTTAAATACTTGAAAAATGTAAAGGACTGGTTTTTCCAACTTGTTTTGCTTCTTTCTTTTTTTTTGACGGGACTGAAACTGGGTCCTATTTGACACCAGGAAAAAGGGAATCTGGCCCCTTTTTATGGGTCCTGCTAGCAGCTCAAAACGGTCAACACTATGGGTTTAAAAATATGGAATAGGGCAAAAAAAATTTTTTTTTTTTGTGAAATTTTGCGCCAAAAAAAACTTTTTGAAAACCCCTATTCTTTTATATAAATGAATTGTAGTACCCCAAAAAACTAGGGGGCTTTATAGCGGGGCAAAACACTTTTAAATTACGCCAAAATTTTTTAATTCAAAAAATTAAACTGGCAATGAAAAGTGGGGCCCCCCGTTATATTTTAGGGCACTATATATTCTTTGGGGGGCCCCTTTTTTCTAAACATGTCCCCCCTTAAAGGTCCATATAATGGGGCTGAAAAAACCCTTTGTTTTTTCCCTAAACACCCTTGCCCGTAGCTTTGGGAAATTGGATTTCTAAACCTTGTGAACTGATGGGACAGATGGAATCTTTGGGGTTTGTACTATTTTCATAAAACAATTCCCCAAACCTCTGTCCCTTTTAAAAGCGGGGGCGTCCGGGGGGGGGCAGTTCATTCGGGGCACGAGCCCCGAAAAAACCCGCCTGGCCCCGATTCTGGGGTTTTCTCCAGGCCGCTCCTTTGGGCCCGGGACACCCTGTGTGCGGGCGGCCCCCGGGCCGATGTCTCTAAATGCGGGGGCCTTTTTTACAGCGCCGCGCAGTCAGGTCGGGGAGGAGGCGACGGTTGGGTTCCCCCCTTTTTGGCTCCTCCCCTGTATGTACGGTGCTAAACCGACGCCGTAAAAAACATCTGAAGTCGAAAGGGGGTGACCGCCGCTTTCAATCACCCCCCCTGCACGCTGGGATTTTCCAAAGCCCAAATATCCCGGGCCCGGAGGGGGACCCCGGGCCCCCCGCGAAAACGGCTAATTTGCGTGTGACTTAAAGAGCTTATACCGCCTCAAGCTGAGGACCAGGACCCCGGGACCCGGGCCCCCATTAGGTAAGAAAGGTTTTTTTTTTTTTTATTTTTTTAGGAAAAGGGGGGCAAGAAACTGGCTAAAATGGGGGGGCAGGGCAAGACACTGGCTAAAAGGGGGGGCGGGGCCCCCCCCCCCCAAACTGGCTAAAAAGGGGGGGGGGGCAAGCCCACGGGCCCTAAAAGGGGGGGCAGGGCAAGACACTGGCTAAAAGGGGGGGCAAGACACTGGCTACAAGGGGGGGGCAAGACACGGGCTACAAGGGGGGAAAGGGAACCACTGGCTAAAAAGGGGGGCAAGACATTTGGCTACAAGGGGGGCAAACACTGGCTAAAAAGGGGGGCAAGCACGGGCAAAAAAAGGGGGGGAAAGGACACGGGTTTTAAAAAGGGGGATAATGGCTAAAAAGGGGGAAAAATCTACAGGGACAAAAACCAATACTACGGGGGCATAATGGTACAGGGGAAAGAAACTGGCAACAATTGGCATATGGCAAACGGGGGAAAGGGAACTTTCTCGGGGCATAAGGGGTTTACAGGAGGCAAGCACTGGCTACAGGGGCTTTAATTTTGGTACGGGAGGCAAGACACGGGCTACAGGTGGCAAAATTGGTTACAGGGGCAAGCCCACTGGCTAAGGTGGCATTTTGGCTACAGGAGGCAAGACACTGGATACACGGGGGCATAATGGCAACGGAGGAAAGGGACATGGCTACAGGGGCAAGCCCACGGGCTACGGGGGGCAAAATTAGCTACGGGGGCAAGACAGGCTACAATTTGGGCTAATGGCAACGGGGAGGCAAGACACTGGCAAAGGGTTTGGCAAAGGGCTACAGGAGGCAAGAACTGGCTCCCGGGGGCATAAGGGCCCCTTAAAAAGGGGCAAAGACCCTGGTAAATTGGGCTTAAGGGCTACAGGGGGCAAGACCTGGCTACGGGAAAAGGAAAAGGACACTGGTTACGGGGGGAAAAAATGGCTAGGGGCAAGACACCCCTTACAAGGGGGCATAATGGCAAACGGGAAAGGCCCAAGAAAATTGGTCCCGGGAGTAAAGGGACAAGGTTTACGGATTTCAAGACCCTGGCTACAAGTCAAGACCTGGCTCCCAGGTGGGCATAAGGGTTTCGGGGGCAAGCCCATTGGCTACAAGGGGGGCTAATGGCACAGGGGGCAAGACACGGCTACAGGGGGCTTAATGGGTTTACAGGAGGCAAGACACTGGCACAGGGGGCATAAGGGCCCTACAGGAGGCAAAAAACTGGCTACAGGGGATAAGGGGTTTTTCAGGAGGAAAGACACGGGTTCAGGTGGAAAAAAATGGGACAAGGCAAACACTGGCTACAGGTGGTAATGGCTAAAGGAGGCAAGACATTTGGTTAAAGGGTTTGGCAAAAGGTTTACAGGGGGCCCGGGGACAGGGCCGGGGCCCAAGACACTGGCTACAGGGGGCAAAATAGCTACAGGGGCCAATCACTGGCAAACAAGTGGGCATAATGGTTAAAAAGGAGGCAAGACACTGGCTACAGGGGGGCAAAAATGGCTACAGGGGGCAAGACATTTGGCTACAGGGGGATAAGGGCTACGGGAAAGGAAAGGGGACACTGGTACAGGGGGCATAATGGCTAAAGGGGAAAGAAAATGGCTAAAAAGGGGGCAAAAGGCTACAGGGGGCAAGCACTGGCTACGGGGGGCAAGACACGGGCTACCAGGGGGGGCAAGACACTGGCTACAGGGGAAAGGGGAAAAACGGGTTTTACAGGGGGGCAAAAAGGGCTCCCAGGGGCAAGCCCACGGCAACAAGGGGGCAAAAATGGTTTCGGGGAGGCAACACGGTTTAAAGGGTAAAGGGACACTGGTTTAAGGAGTAAAGGGACACTGGCTACAGGAGTAAAGAAAAGGCTAAAAGGGGGCAAAAAAAGGGCTACGGGGGCAAGACATTGGCTACAAGGGGGGCAAAATTTGGCTCAGGGGCAAGCCCACTGGCTACGGGGGGCAAAACACGGGGCTACAGGGGGAAAGCACGGGCAAAGGGGGGCAAGAAACGGGCTACGAGGGGGGCAAGACCCTGGCAACAAGGGGGGCAAGACACTGGCTACAAGGGGCAAAATGTTTACAGGGGGCAAGCCCGGGCCCTCCCAAGTGGGCTTTAAGGGGCTCCGGGAAAAGGGCAACCCAAAGGGCTACAAGTGGGCATAATGGTACAGGAGGCAACCATTTGGCTACAAGTGGGCATAAGGCTACAGGGGGGCAACCCACTGGCTACAAGTGGGCATAATGGCAAAGGAGGAAAAGAAAACTGGCTACAAGGGGGCCCCAAAATTGGCAAACAGGAGGCAAGACACGGCTACTATGTCTTTAAGGGCTACGGGAGGAAAAACCAAGGGGCTACAATGGGGAAAAAAGGCTACGGAGGCAAGCCCACCCCCCAAAAGGGGGGGGCATAATGGCCCCGGAGGAAAGGAACAGGTCAGGGGGCCCAAGAAAAAAGGCTACAGGAACCCAAAACACGGCTACGGGAGGAAAACCACTGGTTTCCCGGGGGCAAACACTGGCTACAAGGGGGGCAAAAATTGGTTTAAAAGGGGGAAAGCCACTGGCTAAAGGTGGGAATAAGGCTACAGGGGGCAACCACTGGCTACAAGTGGGCAAAAAAGGCTACAGGAGGCAAGACATGGCTAAAAGGTGGGCTTTAAATGGCTACAGGGGGCAAAAACACGGGTTTTCAATTGGGCAAAAAGGCTAAAAAGGGGGCCCGGGGACGGGGGCTACGGAGGAAAGACACGGAACAGGGGCCCAAGGGAAACGGTACAGGGCAAAAAAAACGGGCTACGGGGGAGCAAGACACTGGCTACGGGGAGGAAAACACGGGCAAACAGGGGCAAGACCGGGCTACAGGGGGCTTATAGGGGAATTAGGGGCTTTTTTCAGGTTACGGGGGGCATATTGGAAAAGGGCGGGCTTTGCCCACTGGTCGGGGGGGGCATGTCACTGGCAACAGGGGGCATGTCACTGGTACGGGGGGAAATGTCACTGGTACAGGGGGGCATGTCACGGCTACAGGGGGGCAGTAAACTGGTTTAAAAGGGGGGCTTTGTCACAGGCTCCCGGGGGGCATGTCAGGGGTTTCAGGGGGGCTTTCCCCGGGCTACGGGGGGGCCCTTATGTGGCAATGGGGCATATCCACTGAGGGGGGGGGCATATAAGGGTACAGGGGCAAAATTATGTGGCTTTTGGGGGCAGAAAACCCTGGGAACAGGGGGTTAAAAACCCTGACTACAAGGGAATTTTTTCGGGGTACAGGGGGCATATTACTGCCTAAAGGGGGCAAAAAACCAAAGGTTTCAAGGGAGAAACCCTTGGATAGAGTGGCTAATAAACCTGGCAAACAGGGGGCTACCCCGGGCCTAGGGGGGCCAAATTTTTTACCAACAAGGGGGTAAATTATTACCTTTGGGGCACTTTAATGGGGGTTTATTTACAGATGGGAAATTTTGGGCAGGAAATGCTTTTAAAATGAGGAGTCTAAGTGTTTTTTTTGTACATTTTTCAGTAAAGGTTGTGGACGGTAGAAAAACCCTCGGGGGGTTTTCTGGGAAAAGATGGAGAAGAAGAAGAAAAAAAGGGGAACAACTCTTCAGGGGAGTCTCCTTAAGTCACCAAATGAAAACTGCAGGTAATCATTAAACTTTTTCTCCTGGGGCATCTACTTTCAAATTTTTTTCCCTCGTAAAAATACATCCGTTTTTCCCCAAAAATTGAGAAGCAAAAAATACCGTTTGAACCCCGCCCAAACCAAAAAAAACTTAAAGGGCCCCGGGGCCCCGGATTTTTTGGGGCCCCTAGAAGCCCCTGCTCTTAGGGGGCGAAAGGACAGGTGAAACCAGACTGACTAAGATAAATATTCCCTGTTTTAATTTGCCTTCTATGCAACTTTACTTGCTGTTGTTTTCTTGGGTTGGGGGTTTAAACCATCACTTCTTTTATGCAGGAAATTTGACCCGAAATTTTTTCCAAAAAATTTATAATTTCCCGGGATCTTACTGGGGTCCTGGAAAATTTAAAAAAATATCCCTTTTTTAACCCCCACAGGTTTTTTTTGGAAAAAATTTTAAGGGGACTTTTCCTTTTTAAACCAACACTTCACACTAACATTTGGTAAATTGCTTCAAAGGGTCCCTCAAAACCCCTATATAGTTTTTCTTTAAAAAAAAAGGTTTTTTTTTCTAGTTCCTGCCGTTTTTTAAATGGCTTAACATATTTCCCGTCTATTGTTTCCCTTTTTAGGTTCTTGTTGGGGGTCCCCCCAAAAGGGCATCTTCTTGGGGTAAACCCCAAACCTTTTTGGTGGGCCCAAAAGAGACATAAGGGAAGATTATGCTTTAGAAAGTAGATGTGTTTTCCCTTAGTCCTGTCAGCAGTCTAAGGATCCCTCGCTACTTAGGGCAGTTAAAAGTTAAAGAAAAAAACAAGGGTGAAAAGTTTTGGGGGGAAGCGGGGGGTTTCTAGAGGGCCTAAAACATCCGGGCTCGGGCCCTTTTTGTTTTTCTGGTAGGGGGCCCGGGGTTTACCGACATTTTTTTCCCCCGCCTTTAAATTTTGAACTGCGGATGTTTTTTTTTCAGAGAAAAACCTTCTTTCCCGTCACTAATTTTCTGCACGTCCCACAGATCCCGTTTCCCTCCCTCAGGGAGGGCAATGTACAGTAAAAAACACCAATTTACAAAATTTACTTTTTCAGAACTTCTCACCTTCATATGGGCAAAAACCCCTTTTAAAAAGTTTACCAAAAAATCCACTGATTCATGGGGCAAATCTACCAGACAATGATTGTGACTAAAAACACTCCTACAAAAACCCAAAACCCAAAAAATATTAAATAATTTAAAAGGGTCAAATAATCCTGCCCAAACCCTTCCAAAGCGCTCCCCCATGTGAATTTCAGGGTTCACAGGCTCTTTATTACATATAAACCACCGCCATACTTAACCAAAATAGTGGTGATACTAGTTGTATTAGACTCTGCAGGGAAAAATAAGTGATTTAACACTGCAGTTACATTTTGTGGGCTCACCGGAGACTTTTTTTCTGATCAGCCCTCGTTCAATTTCCCCCTTTTCTTCTCCCTCCGGTTCACCCTTCATGCTATTGCTCCCCGGCCCAAAACTCGTCCCTGAGGATTTGGACACAAATAACCCTTTGAAAACCCCAAAATTTCCACAACTCCTTAATTATAGGTTTTTAAACAGTCCCCTCATTTTGGTTTATAGGGCACTGAAACAAATATATGGGGCCACAGGGGAGATATTTTGGGGCCACAGGGAGGTATATGGGGGGGCCCCAGGGAGGTATATAGGGGGGCCCCGGCAGGGATATGGGGGCCCCCAGGCAGGTATATAGGGGCCACAGGGAGTTTTAAAGGGACACTGAAGGGAGGTATATTAAGGCACTGAGGGAGTATATAAGGGGGGGACAGGCAGGTATAGGGGGGCCCAGGAATATTGGGGGGACAAAGGGAAGGGGATAGGGGGGGCACAGGCAGGGGATAGGGGGGGCAAAAAGGCAGGTTATAAAATGGGGGAAGGCAGGTATAGGGGGGGCACAGGGGGTATAGGGGTGGGGGGTGGGGGGGGCCCCAGGGAGGTATAGGGGGGCCCCAGGGGAGGGATTTTGGGGCATTGAGGCAGTATATGGGGGCCCACCCCCCCGGCAGTTATGGGGCCAAATCAGTATTAGGGGGCACAGGCAGTAATAGGGGCACCCGGGAGGGAAATAGGGGGCCCCAGGCAGTATATAGGGGGGGGCCAACAGGCAGGTTATATAGGGTATTGAGGCAGTAAAATTGGGGGGAATGAGGCAGTATAGGGGGGCCCCAAGCAGGGTTTTTAAGGGCACTGAGGCATATATGGGGGCAATTTAGGCAGTATAAAAAGGGGGGGCAGGGAGGGATATGGGGGCACAGGCAGGTTTTATGGGGGCCAGGGAGGTTTTTGGGGGGCCCCAAAAGGGGGTATTTTGGGGGCACAGGGGGGTATATGGGGGGCCACAGGAGGGGATTATGGGGGCCACAGGCAGGGATATGGGGGGCCCCGGGCGGGGGTAGGGGGGCCACAGGCGGGGAAAATGGGGGGCCCAGGGATAAAAAGGGGGCACAGGCAGTAAAAAGGGGGGAAAAGACAGTAAAATGGGGGACAGGCAGTATATGGGGGCCCCCAGGCGGTATAAAAGGGGACAGGCAGCATAGGGGGCCCCAGGCGGCTTTTTAGGGGGACAGGCAGTATATTTGGGGGCCACAGACAGGGATATGGGGGCCCCGGCAGGGTATGGGGGGTTCAAGGGGAGGGATATGGGGGGGGCCACAGGAAAGGGATTATAGGGCCCAGGGAGGGATATTGGGGGCCAAAAGCAGGCAAATTTTAGGGGAAAAGGCAGGGATATGGGGGCCACGGCAGGCATTATAGGGGGGCACAGGCCCGTAAAATAGGGGCCCCTGAGGCAGGTAAACGTGAAAGACGTGATGTTATCGCGAAAGCTGCCGGGTGAGGGCTCGGGGGCCCCGGCGGGGCCCCACGCTGTGAACCCCGGGAGCCTCGGGTTTTTTAGGAAACCCGCGGGTCCGCACTGTCTGGGTCGGGGGCGCCGCCCCTCTTTCTCCGCAAAAAACCCCCAGCTGTGTGTGCGGGCCAGGGGGCGCACATGCAGCTGGGAAAAGCCCGCGGTGGGTCCGGCCCACGCGAGGCCGGAGCCCGGAACCCCCGGGGCAAAAGGGGGTTTTATTTGGGGGCCCGAGCCCCCAAAAAAACGCTTAGCCGACGGCCCCGGCCCCAAGAATCCGCTCCACTTTTGGGGCCCCCCGAATCCGCTCCACTGGTGGGCCCCCCGAAAACCCTCCCCGGGGGGCCCCCAAAATCCCCCCTCCACTGGGGGGCCCCCAAAAAATTTCCCCTCCCCTGGTGGGCCCCAAGAACCAGCTTCACTGGTTTGGGGCCCCCAAAAATCAACTTCATGGTGGGCCCCCAAAAACCAATTCACTGGTGGGGGCCCCAAAAAAACCCAAATTCACTGGTGGGCCCCCCAAAAACCAACTCCCCTGGGGGCCCCAAGAATCAACCTCCACTGGTGGGCCCCCAAGAACAACTCCACTGGTGGGCCCCAAGAATTTAACCCCCACTGGTGGGGCCCCCGGGTTTAACTCCACTGGGGGGGGCCCCCAAAAATCCAAAATCCCCTGGTGGGGCCCCCTGAATCAAAAACCCCCTGGGGGGCCCCCTGAATCAACTCACTGGTGGGGGGGCCCCCTTAATCAACTCCCCTGGTGGGGCCCCCTGAAATAAATCCACTGGTTTTGGGGGGCCCCTGAATCAAAATCCAAATGGTGGGCCCCACGAAACAAATCCAATGGGGGCCCCAATTTAAAAAAATCCACTGGGGGGCCCCAAGAATTTAACTCCATGGTGGGCCCAAGAATCAACTTTATTAGTGGGGCCCCCAAAAATCAAACTACAAGGTGGGCTCCCTGAATCATCTACACGGTGGGGGTCCATGAATTCCTCTACAGGTGGGTCCCCAAAAATTTAACTGCACTGGTGGGCCCCAAGAATCAACCCCGCCTGGTGGGCCCCAAGAATCAAAAATGCAGGTTGGGCCCCAAGAATAAACTGCACTAGTGGGCCCCAAGAATCAACTCCACTTGTAGGCCCAAGAATCAACTCCACTGGTGGGCCCCAAGAAGCAAGTCTACTGGTGGGCCCCATGAATCAACTCCACTGGTGGGCCCCATGAATCAACTACACTAGTAGGCCCTGAGAATCAACTGCCATGGTGGGCCCAAGAATCAACTCCATTGATGGGCCCCAAGAATCAACTCCACTGGTGGGCCCATGAATCAACTCCACTGGTGGGCCCATGAATCAACTCCACTGGTGGGCCCATGAATCAACTCCACTGGTGGGCCCCAAGAATCAACTCCACTGGTGGGCCCCAAGAATCAACTCCACTGGTGGGCCCATGAATCAACTCCACTGGTGGCCCCATGAATCAACTCCACTGGTGGGGCCCAAGAATCAACTCCACTGGTGGGCCCCAAGAATCATCTACACTAGTGGGCCCCAAGAATCATCTCCACTGGGGGGCCCCAAGAATCATCTACACTGGTGGGTCCCAAGAATCAACTTTACTGGTGTCAAAAGAAATAAAAATTATAAATTTACTTAAAATCAACTAATGAAAATCAGACATTGGGTCTGAATTGTGGTTTAACCAAAATAATTTTAAATAAATAATGAAACTATGATATTTTGATCAATTTTATTTTTATTTTTTGAAAACCATGACATATTAAAAGCAGAAATTCTGTCATTGTTTTTTCTATTGTTGTACAGCATGTGCGATACGCAGTACATAAGATGTTAACTAGACTCTGCAAGTCAATACAATTACAGAGGTAACAAAAAGTTTTATAGTTTTTTTTTGTTTTTTTTTACTACTTTTACACAATAATAGTATTTGTTTTACAAAAAAACCCACATTTTATGTCACCATATTCTGAGAGCCATAACTTTTTTTATTTTTCCATCGACAGAGCTGTTTTAGAGGCTATTTTGCTGGTTGAGCTGTAGTTTTTATTGGTACCATTTTGGGATACATATGACTTCTTTATTCTTTTTATTCTGGTTTTTGGGAGGTGGGATGAGCAAAACGCAGCAAATCTGGTGCTGCTTTTTAGTTTTCTTTTTTATGGCGTTTATCGTGTGGTATAAATAGCAGGTTAATTTTATTCTGCAGGTTCGTACAATAACTAAGATATTAAATTCCTATAGATCTTTTACGATTTACCGCATCTGCATAATAAAAACCCATTTTGTTTAAAAATTTTTTACATTTCTATGTCTTCATATTCTATAGGAGTCTGATCTGTTAACATATAATCTGATTTAACCAAGACTGGATTCTAAACGCACATCAAATATAATAGATTTATTTGTCTTTTCTACTTTGAGTCCAGTCCTGGTTATGGCTTCAAAATACTGATTTAAAACACTGACCAAAGCTATATTGAGCGAACTGGGCCAAAGACTTCTGCATAAAGGTGACCTAAAACTGCATCAGTTGTTCCTAAACGTAGACAAACCAAACTGGTTTGGTCATTACAGAGGTTTTCTCACCATGCAGTTTCACAGAGCCACAGCCAGCTTTACACTTACTGGTCATGCTGTGGGTGGTTCTATAGCAGTGACTGACATCTCAGTTCTGCTGTTTCTAGCTGATCCTGTTAAGGTGCTTTCACACAGCGCAGTTTTGGTGCAGTTTTAACTGCGCCTCTATTAAACTCCATTTATTACCAGCAAGTGTACACAAGTTTCTCTATTTACCAACCACCTCTCCCTGCTCTCTTTTATCTCTCATCGTTTTAAGCTGCTGCTGGTTAGTCACTCTTTACATAGTCTTCTCTCTAGCAACTAACTTCCATTACCTAGCTAAACAAGAAGCTTTCACCCTTTAACTCTTGGTAGCCTTGTGTACTGCATTTTATTAATCTCTTGCACTCATGTTAGTGTAACAGGAATAATTAGGAACAGCAGAGCTGAAATGTCACTTATAGCACCAACCACAGCCAGACCAGGAAGTGTGACTCTTAAGCTGGCTGCGGCTGTGGGAAACAGTATGGTGAAAAAAAAACCTTTATCCCAACCTAAATAACCCAAGTGGATGAATCCAATGTAAATGCCACCTTACTCTACATATTTTTGTTATTTAGAGACTTTCTCGATGGTATCTCTTTCTGCTCGCCTCAGTTTTTCCAGAGCAGCAGACAATATCCCACATGTAAATAGCAGGTTCCATGGAAACCAAGTGTTTATGGGAAAATCCCTGGAAATATATGGAAAATGAACATCTCAGTATTTCCAGAAAAACACTTAGCAGTCCTTCTGTGAACCCAAGAGAAGGTAAGAAAGAAAATGCTTTACAAGTGAGGCTCACATACTATACATTGCAAACTCCTAAAACAGATTCTATAAAATCTAAAAAAAAAAAAAATACTTATGTAAAACCACTTATGCAAAGTCTAGGCTTATTTACTACCTTCATATTTAGGCCCTGACAATATATTTCTCTTGTTTTAACCTACTTTTAAATACCCTTAAAGGGGTCCCCCACCATAAACTTTATGGAAAATGGAATAGGAAAGCCATCAATTCGGTAGTTGCAGGTCCCCCCATAGGTCTGGGATCCTCCCCTATCTCGAGTGTGAGCTTCGCTTTGAACAGAGAGATGGTCAGGAGCAGGGGCGTTGCTAGGGTCCTAAAACATCCGGGGCTGGGCCTTTGTTTTTTTGGGGTAGGGCTGGGTTAAACACGACTTTTTTTCAGCCTCATTGTGAATGGGTGTTTTTTTAAAGGAAAACCTTGTGTTTCCTGTCTTAATTTTCTGACATCCCAACGCCCCCGTCCATCTCCTCAGCAGTCACGTACGTAAAAATCCCAAATGACAAATTTACTTTTTCAAAAATTCTCCCTTCATATGCAAAACCCTAAACTGTCACCAATAATCCCCCGTACATGGAGCAAATTCCAGAAAAGTGATTGTTAAAAAAACCCTTACAAAACCAGCCCAAAAAAACTATTACTACATAAGGTCAAATAACCCTGCCAGCCCTGACAAAAAGCGACCCCCAATGGGGGAATTCAGCTGTACACGGGCTCTGTTTACATTCCCACGCATCGTGACCATATAGTGGTAGATATAGTTGTTGTGGCGCTTGCAGAATATAAGGTTTTCCCCTGCGGTTTACATTTATAACTCCCCGGAGACATCTTTTCGATCAGCGTCGTTATTTCCCTTTTTTTCTCATCGGTTTCCCTTTTTCTGATTGCTCCCGGCCAATACTGTCCCTGAGGATTTGGACAAAAATATTTTTGAATCCTCCTTTTCCCCAGAACCCCTTAAATTATAGGTTTAGCAGTCCCCTCAGTTAGGTATAAGGGGCCGAAGCGTTAGGGGCCCACGGCAGGTATATGGGGCCACGGGCGGGTTATAGGGGCCACGGGGCGGGGTTATAGGGGCCAAAGGCAGTTTATAGGGGCCATGGGGCAGTATTGGGGCCATGAGGCAGTATTTGGGGGCCAACTGAGAGTATTTAGGGGCCACAAAAAGGTATTAGGGGCCTGAGGCAGCTTTTGGGGGCCAAGGCGAGATAGGGGGCCACAGCAGAGGGGGGGGCCACAGGCAGGTTTGGGGGGCCACAGGCAGGGATAGGGGGCAAAGGCAGAGTATGGGGGCCAAGGCAGAGATATGGGGGCCACAGTAGGCATTTGGGGACGGGGCGTATATGGGGGAACAGGCGCAAGGGGGGCCAGGCAGGTTTATAGGGGCACGGGAGGGGATATGGGGGCCCACGGCAGTATAGGGGGGCCAGGCAGTAATATGGGGCCAAGGCAGCAATATCGGGGCCACGGGCAGTTTTAGGGGGGGCCCGGCGTATAGGGGGGCCATGGGCGGGGCATTTAGGGGCCAGACAGGGTTTATGGGGGCCACAGGAGGCTTATAGGGGCAAGGCGGATATGGGGGCCCCGGCAGGGAAGGGGGGCCCCCAGGCAGGATTATGGGGGCAAGGCAGTAATGGGGGCCACAGGCAGGGTATGGGGGCCACAGGAGGGATTGGGGGCCACAGGCGGGGATATGGGGGCCACGGAGGCTTTATGGGGCACAGGCAGGCATTTGGGGCACAGGCAGGGATATAGGGGCCACAGGAGGAATTTTTGGGGCAAGGCAGGGAGAGGGGGGCCCACAGGCAGGAAATTGGGCCAGAGGCGGGGGTTTGGGGGCCACGGAGGGATATGGGGGCCACAGGAGGGATATGGGGGCCACGGCAGGGTTGGGGGCCAAGGCAGGGATAAAGGGGCCGGCAGTATATGGGGCATGAGGCGGAAACGCTATAAAATTTAACAAACATTTTCCCACCTTAACCCCCCCGGCGGCGCGCTCCTCCTCTTACCCCGCGCTCCTGGGTTCCTGGGCGACGGCTATGACGCGCTGTGCGCCCGGGAAGAGGCAGGTGTGATGACAACATCATTGCGAGTCCCCGGCGGGCGCCGGGGCGTGGGGGGTCCTCAGCGCTGTGGGGGACCCGGCGGTCCCGCAGTGTCGGCCCAGAGCCGGCCCGACACGTTGTGGGGCGGGGTCGCTCCAGCGGCGCACATGCAGCTGAAAGGGCCCCGCGGGCTCCCAAACCCCCGGCAGCGGCTGGGCCCGGGGACTCGGGGCACAGGGAGTTTTTTCGGGGCCCGAGCCCCGAATTAAAACAGCCCCGCGACGCCCCTGGTCAGGAGTCTCTCATTACAATAAGTGGAAGCCCAGCATCGTGTTGATCAAAAATGTTCTGAAAAGTTTAAATTCTAGTGAACTTTTTTGAAATTTTTTGAACTCGAACGAACATTTTTATGTTCTTCGAGTAAAGTTCTATTTAAATTGACACGCCATTTTCAGTTTGGTTTTTAGGACTTTTGCACTTTCGGCAGCCATCAATAACCTTTTGCACTTTTGGCGGCCATTAATCAGTGCGAGCAAGAAAGTGTCAAAAACGCTGAGGTGTGGGGTCTTTTGGCGCTAAAAATCCTGACCATCTTTTTTCACTGTATTGGCCGTGAAAAGCCTTTTTTAGTCACTCTCTGTACTGTACAGATGCTCTTGTTGAGACTTTTTTCCCCTCCCTGATGCTTTGTCAGGGGTTTTGGGATTTTGGTGTCTTTCCCCACCCAGAAGTTGTTATTTTGGGGACATTTGCAGGCTCACATAACGGGCCTAACTCTCATATACATGGATATATATTTTACAGGGTGCTTTTGATTTGCTAAATATACTCGGTGCCCAAAGTTTTTTTTTTGCCGTTTTTGGGGGTTCAGTAATTGTATAAAAACACATCTCCAAATTCCTATGTGTCCTAGGGGGTTTTGGGCCCCCTCAGGTTTCAGGGCCCCATAGCGTGCTACCGCTGCATCCTATAGCTACGCCCCTACTTGAAAACTGTCCCCATCTTTTTCGTTGCCATTGAAAGTAAAGAAAAAAATTTTTTCTTCAATTTTTTTTCTGTCACTCTTAGAGCCAAATTTTCTTCACTAAGTTGTTTCATGTATCCAGTTTAGGGCCCGTTTACATGGCAGAGGACAAATACCGGTCGGTTTATCCGACCGGTATTTGTCCTGCTTTAGTGTCGTCCACACGGCCGCGGGGAGGGGGGGGAGTTTTCTCCGCGAGAACAGAGAAAAGCCCTCCCCCCTTTCCCATTTACACATTCATATTCCGTCCGAAAACCGGACGGAAGAATGAACATGCACAATGATCTTTGGGCGGCCGGCCATGCCGCTGGGCGGAAAATCTGTGCAGTGGGGACTGCTGCACGGGTTTTCCATAGAAGCCCGGTGTGTTCGTTTGGGGCCGGTTTTTTTTGACGTCTTTAAAAAAAGCAAACCCTCTGAAAAACCCGGGGCGCAAACCCGTCCCGTGGGGACAGCCTTTTTCTGTTTTTGGGTGGTAATCCGCTTCTCCCCACCTTTTATGGGATAAAAAAATTAAAACCCGAAATCTTCTCCCATAGACTTTAATGGGGTTTGAAGTTCGGGTTTGAATAGAACTTCGAACCGAATTCACAAAAATTAGAGGTCCTAATCGAACTATAACTTTTTACTGTTCGCTCAACACTACCGAACTTGCCCCAACTCAAAACGATTAAGTTTCAGGGACTTTTCTCGAGATCAGTGTGGGTCACAGACATGGGTGTAGCTATAGAAGGTGCAGAGGTAGCAGTTGCTACCAGATCCTGGAGCCTGACAGGGCCCAAAGAACTGTCTGCCACATAAGAAGACAACAGTATTATAAATGGTAGATGGGAACCCTTCTATAGAGTCTTCATTGGGGCCCAGGTTTTGATGACATCTCTAGTCCCAGAGGTGGGACCTGAACCTGTCAGACAATGATGGCATCCTATCATATATATGTCTATAGTGAGACACTTCTCCTCATCACATATAAAGCAGACGCACCCAGCTATAGAGGGTGCAGAAGGAACAGTTGTCCTCAGGGCCCGGGTGCCTAATTGAATACACTCTGCCATCTAAGAAGAAACTGATATTATTAATGGTTTCAGAGTAGGTGGAGGTTCCTTTCATTTTGGCCTAGGAGTTCCAAGTTATAACTGAGTTTCCCCCAGTATTGATTCACAGAAGGAGCTGAGGAACAGACAAGATAAAGCGCTCCCTCAACATACAATATTAATTGGCTATAGGACGGCCACTGGTAATTGGTTCTGAAGATAAAATCACTAGACCTAGACGAAAAATAGCCAGAACTAGATACATAGAAGATACTAGATCACTGGAGCAAAATACTAGCCAGAATCTCTCAGGTCATGCATGCAATGTACTCTGCACCTTGGCTACCAACCTGAAGGAGCTTTATAAAGTCTGGTGATAACTACTCCAATAACAAGCTCCTGGTGCACAACCTGGAGAACGGAGGTGGTCGGATAACAACCGCCTCACAGAGGATCTAATAGGCATTAGAAGATGAAATTGCAGAAGATTTCCTTCCATTCCTAACACTCTTATGGCGGTTCAATAACTGGTCATTTATCACTTTGCTATTGATTGCAGAGGCTGAGAAAATGATCGGTTCTCACCGGTTTCTAAGAACCTGTGTCATAGTTCAACATAAGCAAAAAGTTCAAAAGTGAAATTACAGCTCCCGGTGTCACTTTTGCAAAAATTGGTTGCTGGAACGGACGAGAAAATACATCTATAACAGGAGGAAAATGGTAGCAATCGATGTACTATAATAAGTGGTTCATTCATCCACAAAACTGCAGCTTTTCAATCCTAGCATTATCTTACTGAAGCTTTGAGTCACAGTTTTATGAATGAATACACATCATAGTAAACTGGAGATTGCTTAAAAAAGTGTGACCTCTGGAGAAAGAACCTACCTTTATGAGAAGACAACCCCTTTGTGTAAAAACATTTCTAGTTCCATCATATCCTATGTATAGTGGCCATTTCCTTGGAGAGGACCACCCTTCTAGAAGACCATGACATTTGCACAGCCATATCTCCAGCCACATGCAATCCATTGACCTCCTGCCTCCGCTCACAAAGACTCTCATGAACAGCAAGATGGCAATGGAGGTTAGTATGAAGGTCTGCATCAGTGGTCTTCAAACTGCGGCCCACCAGCTGTTGGGAAACTACAACTTCCATCATGCCCACTGATATAGATTATATAAATGCATGATGGGAGTTGTAGTTTCCCAACAGCTGGAGGGCCGCAATTTGAAGACCCCTGGTCTAAAGTCTTACTTCTAGACAGTTTTCATACATAAGGCTCTATTTCTTTATGCAGGAGTTACTGGCTTGGTTTAAAACACCTTCAAGGCTCTTTAGTAGTTTGGATGTGACTTTAAGGGAACCTGATTTCAATAGGTGGCAGCCCCTCCGATGCTGTTGGCTGCAGTTTGAAGACCACTGGTCTGTATTCTTCAGTGATAAGTCTCGATTTTGTTTTGATTGCAATGATAGCCAGAGATTCATGTGAAGACCCCCTGTGGAGAACGATGCTATTTTATAACTCTTGTAAATTAGGCGTGTCTAAATAATGGGAATGTCCGCCTATCTCAAGATTATTTGTGGTGTGAGAATCTTAGGAGTATACCACTAAACTTCTGGGGTGCCGGGAGTTCCCACCTCTCAACCTCACCTATCTTCTTCGGATGGGGCTCACCAGAATATTATTTTGTGGAAGAAGGAAGAGGTGGGCCGCTTATGCGACAGCTCGTAGCGCAATCTCATATTTGCAATATAAGTTATGGTGTACAGACCAAGCAGGTAGCAATAAGACGTTAGATGGGCATGTGCTGAAGCTAATATGTCGACATGTCTAGAGATTGGGGAAAACCCCTTTTAATTCCGGTAGTTCGAATCAACATCGTAGAAAGCTCAAAAGGGTATAAACCAAGATTACAAATGGAATGTAACAAAAGAACAAAAGACAGACTCGATTGGCGACAGTTAATCATTAAATAAGTATGTGATCGATGTCTTGAAGGGGTTGTCACATCACTACAGGGATTGCTGCCTTTTTATGTTAAAGAATTGCTAAAAAGCACGTCACTTGACAATACTATGTCCATTTTACGAGGGCTGTGGAGTCGGTAGGTCAGAGTCGAGTGGCTATTTTGCCATGGTCGGAGAGTCTTCATAAAATGGACCGACTCCGACTCCAAAAAAAGAATATAATAAGTTGGTCCAGTTAGTTTGATGCAAAGAGGCAAGGGAATTGGGATCAGGCCGGGTGCTACTGCTACCCATTCTTCAGCTCTCACATACATGAGGGCTGTAATTGTGACATGGTGGCAATGCGCCAGTGCCCCAGGGGAAAGATCCCGCGCTCACAGGCTAAAACGAATAGTTCAGCAAAAGAGTTTTCACCTGTTTCAAAGAGTAGAAGAGTTTAACATTGCATCAAAGAAACTGACTTGGAGAGGTGAGGCTAATGCTTTATACCCTGACTCATTGTTGAGATGTTGTCCCCCACCGCATAGTGGGCACCGCTTTGCTCCCAACCCAAGTTTAGTGTAGAAGAGGCCGTTCTCTGAGCCTGTGAAATATTGAGATCAGATTGTTGAAAGGTATGTATGCAGGATCTGATGGCGGGCCGAATATATTTCTCAGAAACAATTTCTCGTACACAGAATGTTGACCTGCAGTTTTGCATATTTAGCAATTTTTTGTGCGCGTCTCGTAAGTCATGCATTCCAATAAGTATTTTGACCTGACAGCCAAAATGGTCAACCATGTGTTTGAAACTTGTGAACTTTCTCGGATCACTATGCTGTACACCATGGCCACTACAGAGCTGTTGTACATGAGGCATACGTAATTTTTATACAGGAATAATTACATTTATACATATATTTGACATGACCAAGTATTAGCATCTCGCTTAGATACAGTTTTGCTCTAAAATCAAAGTGTTAAAGGTCTGTTCACTACAAGGGATGTACTTTTTATGTTAAAGATCTTGTAAAGACCAAGTCACTATGTGGAATATGTGTCACCCTATTGAAACAGTGTCTTAACTATCCTAGATATCCCCTGTCTTGTATGCGCTGCATCAGCTTCTCAAGTCGGTATAGCTACAGATCCTGTGTGATGTCTCCTTGATAGGCTGCCAAGCACTCGGTGCTCGCTATAGCTCTCAGACTGTGTGGATCTGTCCTTGATAGTCTGCCAAGCACTGGTTGCTATTAGTCTACAGGACCTGTATGATCTTCTACTGTAGGCTGCCGCAATGGTTGTATAGCATACAGACGTGATTTGATGTCTATCTCTTGATATGGCTGGCCTAGCACTGGTTGCTATAGCTTGACAGACTGTTTGATCTCTCCTGATAGGGCTGCGCCTGCACTGGTGTGCTATAGCTACGCAGACTCCACTACTTACATGCAGGCTAGTGGAGGCAGTTAAAACATGCCGTGATGTCAAAATGAAACCAAGAAAACAGGATGAGGTAAGTTGAATCAATGTTGTGAGACGACCCTTTAATTTGTTGCTCTAGTTATTTTGTTTGTATCTTGGGAAAATCCACCTTTGGTTATTCAGCTCTGTCGTGAATCCTTCTGGGCATCTGAATCAGCTTCATGACGTTTGGCCAACAAATCTTGATTCCCAGGTCTCTTCTCACACATTCCCAATGTTTGGTGCAGACCTGGACGTTGAGTCCGCAATCGCGCAGCTTTTGCTTTCAACTCTACCCACAAGTGTTTCAAAAGATTCAAAAACATTGTTACCCTTGTTGATTGTCAGTGTATGCTGGTCTCCCTAATAGCTTTGATTATCTGTAATCATAAGGTTCGATAAACAGCCGGGCATGTTAGCCAATTTTACTACCGTAAAGTTATCACTCTTAACCATGCTCCATGTATGACGGGAGCAGGAGTCGGAGTCGAGAGGTTTGGGAGATTGTGAGGAGGTCGGGGGGTTAGGCTGGCCGACTTCGAACACGCCACATGCCTTATCTAACAAGTGTCCTAACCTATTTTAAGATATCTCCTTCTGTATGGGCTGCTTCAGCTCACTCAGGTTCGCTATAGCTACAGACCTGTTTGATACACTCTCCCTGATAGGTGCCGCGAGACGGGTGTGCCATATAGCTACAGACTATTACAATCTCTCATGAATAACGCTCGCCAAGCATGGGTTGCTATAGCTACGGACCTGTTCAATCTGTCTGATAGGATGCCAGTGCATGGTTGTATGTGGCTACAGACACTGTTGATCTCAAACTGATGGTGCCAGCACTGGTTGCTATACGCTACAGAAACTGGCTTTCTACTGCAGCCTGAGTGGAAGAAGAAACACAGAAAACGCATGCCACTAATTCAAAGAATGAAAACTCTACAGAAAACAGGACTGCAGTGAGATGAATCAACGTAGTGAGACAACCCCTTTAAGAAGTAAACTGTTATTTATTGGGCTGTACTCAACCTTTCCTGACCTGGCACATTTTCCTTTTCCATAAGACTTAGGTTTGAATGCTAGGAACTTTCCTCACTTGTCAGTTTTCACTATATTTCTACAAAATCTATTTTTGCTTTTTTTCCATATTTTGAGGCTTACTGTTTGTTTTTACAATAGAAAGGGAATAATTTAGAATAACAGGAAGGCTGTTTATATTTTTTTTCAGCAACAACAAGTGGGGCTAAGATAAGTTTTGGGATTGTGTCACATACATAGGTGATATACAGTTTGTCCTCGCGCGCTAACTTAATGGGGAGGGCTAGAAAAAGTGCATTTAGGCTGTGCTTCTTTTTTTGCGAACAATTTAATTTTTTGTTTGTGCTCTGGGTTTTAATTTTTTTGTACTTATTTTTATATTACGATACTGTGCAGCCACATAATGTGTCAGGAATGGAAATAAGAATTGTGGGGGAGCACATTTTTATTACAGCATTTTTTCTTTTCCTCATGTAGATGAGTTCTGATGTATGTAGTGCCAGTAACAGGGGAAGGAACTTCATCCCCTGAGTAGTTCTATTTCTAGTTTATAAAATTAACACAAAAAACTGTATTTAATAAATTCTGATAAATATTTGTGATAAGTTTGCATGCAAGTCATTAATGTCATTTTTTTAATTGTTTTTTAGTTTGTAATTCTGAGAGGTATTATATAATATCATGAGCAGTTATGGGACTCTGAGTACCGTTCGGTATACCAGTAGTGGAGTGTTGGATGATTCTTGGGGCCCACGCCAGTGGAAGTTGCATTCTTCGGAAGGGCCGCCAGTAGGAGGTGATTATTGGGGCCCGCCAGTGGAGTATGATTTTGGGGGCCGCACGTGGAGGTTTTCTGTTGGGGGGCCCGCCAGTGGAGGTGGATACTTGGGGGGCCTACGCCAATGCTGGAGTTGATGGTTTTGGGGGCCCGCCAGTGGAGTTGATTCTTGGGGGCCCGCAAACAGTGGAGGTTGAATTCTTGGGGGCCCGATCCAGGGAAGTTTATATTGTGGGGCCAAACCATGCGAAGTTTATTCTTGGTGGCAACCCCCAGAACCAGGGAAGTTTTATTCTTGGGGGCCGCGCCAACCAGGGAAGTTTATTCTTCGGAGTGGACCAACCAGGGAGAGATTTTATTTCTGGGGCACACTTTACAGGCTACTCTTACTTTTCTCTTTCTCTCCTGAGCATGTATATGTAGTTTAGAAGAAACTCAGTCTGGAATGCTTAGGGGGTCCCCCAGGGATTTTCCAATATCCCTCGTTGGGCCAATTGAGCGCTGAATATGAATGCGACCAATTACATAAGATACATATTAAGAAGAAGATGAAACATTGATAGCTAAAATGAAAGTTTTTTGGGTATCAGTTGAGTCTAGATTACAATGACTTAAAGGGGTTCCTCACCTCTGATAGCGCATGGGAGAATATATAAACAAAATCATGCTGAGTCAAGAAAGGCTGCAGGGGTGATATGGAGGGGGGTCGCAGCCAGAGATTGAGGAAGAAGGGAGCTTCTGCAAGAAGTGCAGTAATAATAACAATAAATAGTTCGATTTCTACTTTACAGAGACTGATCATACAACTGAACTTCCTCCCCAGCCACCTTGAATTTAATTCATGTGTTCCCCTGTCATCAGCACAGAAGTGCAAACCAATCGCAAGTTCGGCAAGATTCAGCTACTGTACCGTCTCCTCTCTGGTTATGTGTAATGTAAAGTTTCAGGTAATTAATGGGAGGTGTAAGGGTAGGCTTGTAGACTCTCATCAGGGCTTTACATTTTCTGTAATCACATAGATAGCGTAGAGAAAGTGTGATTAAATAACCCAATGTTTGGAGGATCGCCACGTCACAAATTTACATCGTGGCACACTAACCCCTTGTTAAGCATAACCTATGAATATGGGTATTGTGAAGATACTGGAGTACAACACATCAAGATCTTGTATACAGCCGTTTTTTAAAGATACATATTCTCCTGACATGATAACATGTACGTAAGGAGCTCGTGCAAGAGAGGTTTAGGCTGCGGATCACCATGAATGTCCAAAAAATTAAACTCTTGGTACGCCTATTCTTGATTTTATACACGATTATTGGCCTGTATCACAGCGAAAAATATACATGTTATATGTAGGAAAGGTTAAAAGAAGGCATGGATCTTCTGGGGTACAGGCAGGTTGTCTTTATAATGGACACTCAATCATGAAGCTTGTCTTCTTAGTAGATTCAAATTTTCTTTATAGATATAATATTTCAATCGTAACATTGCCCACAAATCTCCGGGCCTTAGTACACATAGAAGAGCAATATGAGTAAAAACCTGTAATACATATCCTTGGAGTTTCACGAATGTCTCTCCATATCAAACGGGGAAGATTCCCCTCTTTTTTAATGTCCAAAGCATGGTAAACCTCAGCAGTATTCAAGTGACTTTGCAGATATCCGACCTGCCCCACCGGGAACTAAACTGAGCCAAGGGTGACGTTTCGGAGGATTATCTTAGTGCTTCCTCAAACCAGCGTCGATAAAGCCGTGTTCATCTTATGATGGAACATTAATAACATCCCTCCCATGGTTATGATATTGGCGTATTAGAGCCTGTTCTACTGAGACGAAAATGCATAGACCTATTGAAGTTGCCTATGTGCAAGGTATTTTATTTAAGTCCTAGATGGAAAGACACAGGCTTTTGACGCTGGTTTGAGGAAGGAAGTGAGTTATCTCCTCCTGAAACGTCACCTCAATGGGTTCAGTTGGTTTACGTTGCTAGGTCGGTCGTCTGGGTGCACACTTGACTCTGATGAAGTTCCATGCGCTTTTTGGAACATTAAGAGGGAATCTTCCCCGTTTGATATAGGAGGAGACAATTCAGTGAAACTCCAAGGATATGAGTTATCCAGGTTTTTACTCATATTGACTTCTTTTGTGTATAAGGCAGGAGATTTGTCGGGCAATGTTACTGTTGAAAATATACAATATATACTATGATATAGATATACTATATATTTACTATATATCAAGTATATATATGTTAGTTAACTAATAAGGGTCTATGTGAGTTGAGGTAGAAAGCCCCGATAACAGCCGTTTCCTGTGATTTATTTAGTTACTTTTTGATTAGGTCAAGTCTACTACATAGACACCTCAATAGAAGCCTCCACTTCGAAGGTTTGTGATCCTTCACCTCCTTTCCCCGGCAGTAAAGAAGTAAACTGTTTTTGGATGAGAGTAAACTTTGACAGTCATCCATTTATCTCTATGTGGTACAAGTCTCGGCATGGACGTGATCCAATTCCATTCCTGCTTATGCACATATAATATCTATGATAAAACCAAAAAATATGACTATTCTGCTCTAGAAATTCGTTGGTAGGATAATTGTCTGAAAAAGATCCCTCAATTCTGTCAGCCTCCAAGTTCAGAGAGAAGCAATGTAGCGCTCTCACTGAGCAGACCCCTAGCGAATGATAAATATAGCCTTTCACCAGGCAGAAAAATAACCCGCTGACGGGGATGCCAGAAATTGTATGTTAACCAGTGAGTTTTCTGTTGGCTCCTGATAACTAAAAATACGGGTTTCCTCCTACTGATTATGCACCGCTGGGGATTGAGAAAAGATGGGACTAGCTGGGAGGTTATGTGCGGAATGTTACATATCTCAATCGGTGTTTTCATTCACTAATCATAGAAGTAGCCCCAGGGGTAATGCAGAATGTAGAGCACTGGTTATAACACTTTAGCGTGTGAGCTGACACTCTCAGCTTCACCATGTAATAAAAAAGTAACTCTACCAAACCCTCATGCAGGAAACGACGGGCTTTTAGAGAGAATCATATTATTACTGTCTTTGTTATAAGAGTTCGACTCCTTCTAAATTCCAAATGTATCATAGATTTATTCACGATAGAAAAACAATGGCTCCTTACATTGCAGTAAATGTACGCAGATCGGCAGAGGTTTAAAGGGTGGTTTGTCACGATCTAATGTTGGAGCGTAGGATCTCGCAAAATGGTGCATTTAATCACTTTTCTGTAAAATAATAGTTCCATTAACAAAAGTAAGAGGACTGTGAGAGCTACAGCCTTTCCTTTACATGCCCTTAGTTTATCCTGATAGCTTTACATTAGAACATATGACCAGGAGCTGATATGTGATATTTAAATTCCAAATAATCTAGATTTATTCAGATCAGAAAACAAGGTGCGTTATTGCTCTGCGTAAATAGAATCGCAGATTTAAAGTGTTTTGTCACGATCCTAATGTTGACGTAGGATCCTCCAAAGATGGTTATTTAATCACTTTTCTAATATAGGTACATTAGAAAAAAGTAAAAGACTGTGAGATCTACAGCCTTCCTTACATGCCCTTAGTTTCCTGACAGTTTACATTAGACACGACCAGGAGCTGGTCTAGATTTTAAATCCAAATATCTAGATGTATGCAGATAGAAAACAATGGCTCCTTATTGCTGTAAATAGCAATTGGCAGATGTTAAATATGGGTGTTTGCAACGATGTAAGTTGACGTGGGGATCCTCGCCAAAGTCAGGGTTGATCAATCACTAGTTTCTAAACTATAAGATTCATATAAAAAAAGTGAAGCCGGTGTGATTCTACAGCCTTCCTTGCATGTCCATTAGTTTCTCTGATAGTTTACATTAGACAGACCAGGAGTGATGGGCCGAGCTTATCTGAGTGGCAGCGACACGAGCGACACGAGCTTTGAAGGGGGGACTGGGGAAGATAGAGATCTTGTGGTCTTTTGGTATGAGATCACTGGTTTGTTAAGTGTAATTATATGAGTAAATAGTGCACGCTCACATGCTCAGCCCCCCTCCCGTATTGCATGTTTGTGAACAAAATGAAAGAATGCTGCTGTTTTTCTCGGAAAGCTTATCTTCTCGTCTGTGGATCTATAATACCAGTCTATCCCCTGTGGCATTCAGCCAAACAATGTTTTACTCAACTACAGAGACCGGGAGTAATCAGGAACGTGCTTGGGAGGTGGAGCGATGGACATGACGAGGAGGTTACTTGTTTTTTTTTTTTTAAAGGAAAGCACAACGCCCATTTGATCGAGCCTTCATGAGGGGAGGATCAGCCTGTTAGGTCAAGGAACTCATTCATGCAAACCTCTTTAATGGACTCTGTAAAAGAGGTAGGATATTCTGAAATTGATTAAAAGTGCCATTGGCGTGTGGTCAGGGTGTGATCACGTCCCATAGTTTGATGTATGCAGTAATACACAAGAGCTTCGTTCCCTTCTCTTCGTCCCTCAGCCTGGACACAGGGAAGGAAAATTTGGAAAGCTGAAACTTCCTCAGTTAGGTAGAAGTTCGGATTTTGCTTGACAGTTAAGGCGGGTTTTCTCACCACAGTGGAGTAGTTTTTTAAAGATGTAGCCAAAGGTAAATGAAGCGACTTTACCAAATTCATTGCACTTGTGTCTTATTTTGCTTCCTCGACGAGTTGTAATGCAGTTCTTATCTCCTGCTTATGGTATACTGGCCTTCCTAGTTGGCTGATCAATACTCCCTGTTCTAGCAGTGGTCAGGATGCGTGACATCACTACCCTGCTGTGTATCGCTCTCTCAGCAGCGCAAAGGAGGCTTAGTCTATATGTTTAGCTGACAAAAACTTCAACCTTAAAGGGGTTGTTCTCACTACAAGGACAGTCTTTTTTATGTTAAAGATCTTGCAAAAACCAGTCACTTTGCAATATGTGTCCATTAACAGCCGTCTACCTATTCCTAGATATTCCGCTCTTGTTATGTGGCTGCATCAGTTCTCACGGTTCGGCTATAGCTACAGACCTGCTTGATCTCTCCCGGATAGGCGCAGCACATGGTTTCATAGGCTACAGCCCTGTCACTTCACCCCTGATAGGCTGCCGGCACTGGTCGCGCGAATAGCTACAGTCCTGTTCACTCTCACCTGATAGGCTGCCGGCACTGTTTCGCTGTAGCCTACAGGGACTGTTTCTCAATCTCTCCTGATAGGCTGCCAGCACTGGTTGCTATAGTGCTACAGACCTGGTTCACTCACTGATGGCTGTCAAGCACTGGTTGCTATAGCTACAGACCTGTTTGTGATCTCTCCTGATAGGCTGTTAGCACTGGTTGTATAGCTACGTAGACCTGGTTTGTGGCTCTCCTGATAAGGCTGCCAGCACTGGTTCAGCTATAGCTGAAAGACCGGGGTTCTACTACAGCGGAGTAGAAGCAGTATCACTCCCCAGAAAATCAAAGTGCAACCAGAAAACAGGGACTGAGGTCTATGATGAATTCACGGTAAGCGCGCAGACAACCCCAGTTTATGAGCACTGGAACCTTTTGCTCTACTGTTTAAAACGGCCATGAGTGTTAGCAATATATGTCTAACAGGCTCAGACTAGAAATAGAGCTGTAAGTCTGAGATGCCTACTTTGGCTAGGAAGCCAGGTGTTTTGGTGTAGTGGGAACAGGGAGAGGTGAGTTTTCGACTTTCAATTATCTTGCCTTCCCTCATGGTGTGGCTTGAGCTGCCCACTCTACTAGGGGAGTAATATCAAATATGAAGGGAAGTTTTACCAATCTATGTGAGGGGAGGGTTACCTAGCTAATGGTTGGCTACCTGCTAATGATGGGCTTACCTCCGATGCCTGTCTCTATGATTGGGACTCCAATTAGACTTCAAATAGCATTTCACAGAAGCAAGCTAGTCTACATGTCAGAGTTCGGCATTTCTCGCTTACCTTGTCCCCAGGGAGGTGCAGTGTCACGAATAGCACCTCCATCAAGGTATGTCGCCCCACTGGTGATCTGCCGAGAAAAAAAAAACAACTGGGTATTAGTTATGACTCAGTGTGCTCTTATCCCCCCTAAAGGTTTTTTTCAATACAATGATTCGCTTTGAACACATAGGGAAAGGTAACTGAAGACTATTACCATATACATTGCTGTTTTGATTTTGCTTTGTTCATCGGAGAACAAAGAAGATTTTTATTACAGCTAGGGTAGTGTACACAGATTTCCCTTGATTACCGACCATCTCTCTTCTCTGTGTCATCTGATTGCCCCATTCTTGGCGCATTTAAAAGTGTCATGTCTATTGCAGATGGTGCCAAATTTTGGCATATGACTATTCATACATCTATCAAACAGGGCTACAACAGCTTTTTGGCTCAAAGAACGCAGAGTACATGCCGCAGCTGTTTCTGGTCGCCCATATTGGTAATTATTATTACTGCAGACATTTCCTATCCACAAAAAAAAGTGTGAAAATGGGACATATAATACTTGCCAAACACTGAAATATTTATCAGCAAAAGTTTTTATTTGATGTGTGTTTGTGCCTCACAATCAGGGTAAGACTGGGATGCTTGCGGGCCCAACAGTGAAGTTGACTCACCAGTGGAGATGGTTCTTGGGGCCACCAGTGGAGAGGGTTCTTTGGGGGCCGCCCGCGGAGAGGGTTCTTCTGCGGAGGCCCGCAACGCGAGAGAGGGTTCATTGGGGGCACCCGCGCCGCGGGGAGAGGGTTCTTTGGGGGCCGCCCGCGGAGAGGGTTCCTTGGGGCCCGCCAGCGGAGAGGGTTCCTTGGGGCCCGCCAGCGGCGGAGGGTTCTGGGGCCCGCCAGCGCGAAGAGGGTTCTGGGGGCCTACCGCCAGCGGAGAGGGTTCCTTGGGGCCCGCCAGCGGACTTTGATTCTTGGGGCCCGCCAGCGGACTTTGTTTCTATGGGGCCCGCCGCGCGGAGAGGGTTCCTTGGGGCCGCCAGCGGTACGGTGGGTTCATTGGGGCCCGCAGGCTGGAGACGGGTTTCCTTGGGGGCCCGCCAGCGGACTTTGATTCTTGGGGCCCGCCAGCGGACTTTGATTCTTGGGGCCCGCCAGCGGACTTTGATTCTTGGGGCCCGCCAGCGGGCTTTGATTCTTGGGGCCCGCCAGCGGACGCTTTTGTGATTCTTGGGGCCCGCCAGCGGACTTTGATTCTTGGGGCCCGCCAGCGGACTTTGATTCTTGGGGCCCGCCAGCGGACTGTTATTCTTGGGGCCCGCCAGCGGACTTTGATTCTTGGGGCCCGCCAGCGGGAGTTTGATTCTTGGGGCCGCTAGCGGACTTTGATTCTTGGCGCCCGCCAGCGGAGTTTGTTTGCTTGGGGCGGGCCGCCAGTGGGTTTGTTTCTTGGGCCCGCCAGTGGAGTTCTACGCTCTTCTTGGGGCCCGCCAGTGGAGTTTGATTCTTGGGGCCCGCCAGTGGAGTGGATTCTTGGGCCCACCAGTGGAGAGGATTCTCTGGGGCCCGCCAGTGGAGAGGATTCTTGGGGCCCACCAGAGGAGAGAGGATTCTTGTGGGGCTCCACCATTGGAGAGGGATTCTTGGGGCCACCAGTGCGAAGAGGATCTGGGGACCACCAGTGATGACGGATTCTTGGGGCCCACCTAGTGGAGAGTCGCATTCTTGGGGGACCCACGAGTTGGAGAGGATTCTTGGGGCCCACCAGTGGAGATGATTCTGGGTGTCCACCCTACAGCTATTGTACATGACTCTTGCTTCCTGCATTTCTTTCTCTGCTTTTCTCCCTGAAAAGCAACCCCATGTCTGCCATATCCAGGGGCCCACCAAGGTTTCTCCTGCTCTCCTGTGAGCCAGTCCAAGTCTATTCACAAGCATCCCAAAAAAAAACTTAGTCCACCCTTAGGAACATCCCTAAAATAACAGAAGTGGCCCCCAATAGTCCTTTTTTATGGGGGTTTCAATAAAACATGCCGCTTTTGTGACGCAGCTTCCAGGAGGGTACTGGAAGAATCAGGAAGATTAGCATTAGCTCGCAAAGGAAAAAAAAAAGTTGGGACCTTTGCTATGTAGTAGGCATCCAAGCATGATGTTCTCTAGTTTAATCCCTTTCGGTATGTCCTGGAAGCACTAAGGGCACATAGAGAGGGCTCACTCACTGGCCGACACTAATGATCAGAAATAGCCCAAATACTGGCAATTTAACCTTTTGGGCACTGTGGTAAATACAATCTCTGCCTCTAAAATTATTAGACATGGAGCCCATAGTACATTGTGGTCCCAAAACAGCCTAATGCAGCCCTCCATGGCTGCTATGAATGTGTTGTCTCTATTAGGACCTCTGCCAGTACGCTTCATCGTCAAAAACCCACTGCACAATTTTTGAGGCATGATTCACTGCTCAATGACTGGACTAGAACTGAACCCAGTAGCAAGGCAGTCTAGCTGCTAATGATACCTGGGAAAAAATTAACAGGTGCAGCCTCTTAATTGCTGATAGGCAGCAGCTCACACCACCCCACTGCTTGGGAACAATTAGATGATTAAAATAGACTGCACATTTCATTTAATACCTTGTTCACACACAATGCAGAAAGCCCACGCAGTTAATGCAATGGGCGAGATTAGACAATGCATAAAATACCAATACAACAACCACTCACATACTCCCCAATGCACATGGGGGGTGATTGCTGGTACTACAATTGCATATTATAAATATGGCGATTACTGAAGGGGTGCCTCATAAATACTGATACGTGGGTGCTCACCATGCTGGCTTACAACCTATTGGTGACACCCATACTTATTACTGTATAGTATGGGTGTAATAGTTGGTTATGTCGTTCGGCCAGTAGTATACTAAAATTGGAACAGCCAAAGAGATTAGCATTGGCCCCTGCGGCCGGAAGAGATGACACGCAAATTTGTGATAGCCGTTCCATTATGTTTGGAAAACTAATAGGTTATAAGCCAGCATGGTGCACCACACGTATCTGTAACCCAGCATGGTGCACCTGTTAATTTTTCCCAGGTAGCATATAGTATAGAGGCTGCTTGTACGTGGGGGTTCAGTCCTAATCAGCCATTGAAATAACGCACCAAAATGATTGCAGGGTTTTTTTGGAATAAGTAATGTCCCATTTTTTGTACACAGCTCATCAGTACAAGAAATAAAGCAGTTACATTTTAAAGCCATTACATACTAAAAAATAAAATCTTTCCCCCTGTATCATAAAAAGAAAAAAAAACCAATAAAAAAAATTAACCTAATTTGTATCTTCGTGACTGCAAAATTCAGATCTAATAAAATATCAGGTTATTTTTTCAACTAGTGAAGCGCGTGAAAAGAAAAAAATTCCTAATGACAGAATTGTGGCTTTTTTTGGTAAAAAATTAAAAAGTGATCAGAAAATCGCCTATATTCCACATTGGTACCAATAAAAACTAGCTCTCGCCCCATAGAAACTAAGCAACGCCACAGCTCTATCAGAGGAATGGTAAATAAGTTATTGGTCTCAGAAAACTGCAATGCAGAGAATTAAAAAATATATATATTTTATTTTTGTTTTGTAGTAATACATAACAAAACCGATAGATATTTGGCATCAATTAAATCGTACTGACCCGGAGAATAAGGATAGCATGTCCTTTATTTCATTTGAAAACACCCCCTTACCCTCCAAAAAAAAAAAAAAAAATTGCCGACTTATTTTTTCCCCTTCATCCCACAAACTTTTTTTTTGAGGGGGCTCCCCAAAAATATAACCGCTCCTGCAAAAAACAAGCCCCAATATGGTTATGCTGTCAGATAAATAGAGCAAGTATGACTCTTGGAGAGCGAGAGGGGGGAAAAACAAATACAGGCAGTCCCCGACTTACACCGTTCAGACTTACATTCTTTCCACTAGGTACATAAACGGAGACTTATGGGGCATGCTCTGCACTGTGTAGTTCCGATTGTCCACAGCAGATTAGTGCTGTGGAACGAGCAAGTCCAGCATGTCACAGAAGCACACTGAGGGGGAATAATGAGGTTAAAATTATATTAACAGGGGGCACAGGCAGCAAAAATACAAAATGGAAGAAAACCTTCCCCTCGCAACTCATCCACAACTAAAAAAAATAAACTTTGTGCTGGATTTACATTTAATACATATATACCTGTTCCGATTTAATACAAATTTCAACTTAATAAACAAACCTACGAGTCCCGATCCCGTTTGCGTAGGTCCCGGGGAACTACCTGTAGGAACAACAAAAACAGGTCAGTCACTAAGGGCAGCATGTGTCCCCCACGCCA
The DNA here is from genome assembly GCA_025379985.1 of Phyllomedusa bahiana. Taxonomy (NCBI): domain Eukaryota; kingdom Metazoa; phylum Chordata; class Amphibia; order Anura; family Hylidae; genus Phyllomedusa; species Phyllomedusa bahiana. The sequence continues at coordinate 65,196 of JAODAL010003377.1, read as the reverse complement.
ATGCCAGTTTTTTTGGTCTATTTTGCACCAAAACGAGAGTTTGATACCATAGTCTCAATGTAGACATGAACTGTCAGACAACTCTAAATACCGTCCACCGGCAAGACACATGTAATGCGCCTAAAAGATGGGTACAAACTATGCGCCCTCCATAACACAACGCGCCTATTGAGGGCGTATTACATTTTTTGTTACTGACTGAGTACTCATGAGTCATGTTATGCGCCTCTGTTGCACAAAGCGCCTCGAGAGGCGCATTGCATACACTACCAATGATACGCTATGCACCGCGACTTGCGCAATGTGCTTTTTTAGGCGCATTGCCTTTTGTGAGGATTTTTGTGAGGATCGGAATTTTTGGTGCACTTTACACTGATTTAATGCGCCTAAAACCTACCGCGGCGCCGCCAATTTTCGGACACGACGCCTTAAGGGCGACATGTATGATCTAGGCGCATGGAGGCCAGTTCCAAATAGCTTGAAAGCAGTGTATGCACCAGAATGTATGGACCTTTTCGACTGCTTGTCACAGATTTAGCGCTTTCTATTTTCACTACAACAACTAAGGCTCAGGTAGTGCACCTTTAACTTGGGTCTGGCTGTTCCAGTAGTAATGCGTCCAATTTTGGTGAAGTCATGGAGGTGCACATTGCTGGTAGAGAGATTTCAGTTGGCCTGAGCCATAGATGGAGGAATGGGGAGACAGAAGTTTGTTAGGATACTTGCAAAACCATGCTAAATCCAATAGATTGTGGAAAACTGGTGCGATATATGCCTCAAAAAGAATCAACCGGAAGCATTGACACAATATAAAGTAAAGGAGAGCCGGTACAGTGTTGTAGCAGATCTGGAAGAAAGGCCACAACCTCGCATATACAACTGTTTTGGATTTCCATATGGGATGAAGTAGCCTCAAACAGGAAGGAAGCTGACCCCCACTAGTAGAACCGAATATTATCCAATTTGTTAAGGCAGAAGTTTAAGGGCGCGAAGTAGATATGAGTTCTCTGGGAGTGGTCAATTGTAAAAGTGTACTAAGCAGACAATTGTCTAAACCAGCCAGGCCACTAGGGTCAATACCCTGAAAAACATGTACTGTAAAGCATCTCAGGGAAGATGGCTGCCGCCATAATCCATAAAGAAAACAGAAAAACAAATCTACATTCATAAAATTAAAGCCGCTAAGAAGAAAATAATATCTATATATTAGTATCTCATTTTATTTAGTAAAAAATCTGCGGTGGGATTAGATCCCTTTATCGAAAGGTCTTGAAAATTTTTCAAAATTTCACAAATCATTGGACTTCGTCAAATGTTTTGTAGCTGGGCAGTCTCTAATAGCTTCAATCTTGTTAGAGTCCATACCTAACCCTAGAGGAGATTTATATAACATAAGCACTGGATTTCTGTTTGATAGAAATCCACACTTGTCTCCACCCTTAATGTAACAGTTTGATGGCCGGGCTAAGCATCCGACAGCTCACAACCGATTCTGATTGCTCTTTTGAAGAATTCCAGTATAGATTAATCTTTCATCCAGATAAAGAACCATAAACCCATCTAATAAGTCTGCAGAAATTTCATTGATAAAATGCTGGAAAGTTGCAGAGTCTAAAAGCAATGACTTATGATATTCCTCATGGACAGAACTGAATGCGGCTGCTGTCACCTGCTCTTTTGCTTGTTCTGGTTTTTGTGAACAAATATTAGTTTTCTAAAATATTCTTCTATGATCAGAACAGGATTCAGTGGAGCTGCATTATAATATTATAATATAAATTGCAAATCTAGACACATTTATACACACACATATAAATTACTATAGCACACCAACGAACACACGAGCATATTTTATTATATATATATTGTGACAATGCATCGTGGCTATATATTATTCTATATACACGCATCTATATATATATATATACAAACACACGCATCTATATATATGTATATATATACCATATATACACACACACACACTAGTATATGTTATTTATATAGTTTACACCACGTATCGTATATATATACTCATACACACATATATATACCACACACACACTAAGTATATATACTACACTATAACATTTATACACAAAGAACAATATATCAGTAGTATATATATATATATACAAACCATGCACTTTACGTATAGTGTATATAGATATTACACATACACACGCATCTACATATAGTGTACTATTATTGTATTATATCACATTAATAATATGCACACTCACACGACATGCTACATAATATGTATTTATATATACTATATATACACACACACATTCGCACTTTCTGAGTATATGTATATATATATGCACACACACCGCTGATCTATATATATATATATATACGCACACACACGCATCTATATTTATTTATATTATATACACTAAACACAAGCCAATCTATAGATAATATTTATATATATATCTATTATATATACCCATCATTATACTATATATATATATACACAACACACATAATATATATATGCACACTGACACACCATATATATATTCTGTACACTCACCGGCCACATTTTTAGGTATACTGTCCAACTGCTGTGCGCACGGACGGTTACCACTTTAATTTCTATCAGCCAATCACATGGCGGAAAACTCAGTGATTTAGCAGTAGACTGGTCTCAAGTACAATCGTCCTGCAGTTCAAAGGAGATCAGTATGAGGAAGAAAGGTGATGTTGAGTGCCTTTGACGACGTGGCATGGTTTTAGTTGGTTGCCCAGAAAGGGCTGGATGTCTGGAGTAATTCAGAAAACTGTGATCTCCCTGGGGATTTTCCACACAAACATCTCTAGGGTTTAACAGAGAGGTCGAAAAAGAAAAAACATCCAGTGAGCGGCCAGCTTCTGAGTGGGTGTCGAAAAATGCCTTGTTGATGCCATGAGGTCAAAGGAGATATGGCAGATATGGTTCGAGCTGATAGAACAGGCAACAGTGACTGCAAATAGCCACCGTTACAGTCCAAGGTAGGCTAGAAAGAGCGTTCTCTGATGTGCACAGTATGGCGAACTTTGAGGGGATGGGTAACAGCAGCAGAGGACCCACCGGGTGCACTCCTTTCAGCTTAAGAACATGGAACCTGTATCTACTGGCTCCCAATTTGCCAAGCTCATCGAAAACTTGCGACAGTAGAGATTGGAGAAAAACGTCTGCCTGTTTGCATGAGTCTCGTTGTTCTGCTGCGGACATATTCGGATGTTGGGTCAGAATTTGGCAGTCAACACACATGAAAGCATGGATACATCCAGTGCCCAGCATGTGTGATAAACGGTGCAGGCTGGGTTGTGGTGGTGTCATGGTGTGGGGAATATTTTCTTGGCACCTCTTTGGGCCGTCTCGTGGTACCAATGTAGCATCGTTATGCAACGACCATTGTTGAAATGTCTATGCCACGAAGAATTGGGCGTTTGAGGCAAAAGGGGGTTCACGAAAACCCGTTACTAGCATGGGGTACCTAATAAAGGTGGCGGTGAGGTGTATATATACACACACACACAACCAGTATAGAATCTATAGTATATATATCAGCTATATATCTATTTATATAAATTTACACACACACACACACACACACATATATATATATAGACACACCCACACACACCCACCACATTATATTATAGTATATTATAACACGACAACACACCATATATATATTATATATTATATATATATACACACACAACATATTATATATATTTTATAATATTATCTCGCATACACACACACACACATCTTATACTATATACACACACACACACTACACACATAATATATAGATATACACACACACACACATATATATACTATATATATATATATTACCACACACATATATATATACACACACACATATATAAATATATATATATTGTACACACACGACACATATTTAAATTATCACACACACACACATATATATATATATTTTATATATACACACCACATATATATATATATTATACACACACATATATATATATACACACACGTATATATATATACATATATATATATATCTACCACACACACACTCACATATATATATTATATGAATATTATATATATTTATACACACACTCACACACATATATATATATATGATTTACACACGATATGATATATACCAACATATATATATAATACACACAATGTATATATACACACACATATTATATACACACAACAACATACTATATATACACAACATATATATATATATAATAATATATATATAACACACCACACATATATAATTATATATATATACACACACTGACACTACACAATATATATACAGACACCATCTCATATATTATACACACACACAACATATATTACACACACGCATGTATATATACCAGCACACCACACACAACATTATATATATATATTACACACACACATAGGTTACCATATATCACACACAATGTATATACATATACAACGACACATACTAATACAATATACACACACAGATATGATACATATATAAACCACACCAATCATATATTACATATAGTATACACACACACACATTACATATAGTACACACACACATATGTATACAACACACACATAATACAGTATATATTATATATTATATATATATATGATACACACAACACACACTATATATACACACACTCATATAAATATATATATACACACACTCACAATATATCATATTACACACACACCCATATATATACACACAAACACACATCTATATACACACACATTACATATAATATATATACACACAACTACATATATATATACAGACACATATATACATATATAAACACACACATATTAATTATACATATTCTACACACATCACATATATACAGTAATATATTATATACAAACACACTCACACATATATATACACACACACAACGTATATATATATATAATTAGCACACACACACCATGTATATATATACCCACATACACATATTTATATAATATAAATACACACCGTTTATATATATATACACACCACATATATATACTATATATACACCACAGTATATATAGTATAAGCACACATATGTATATATATATACACACACATATATATATATATATATATTACACACGCACCAAATAATTATATTATATATTACTTAATATTATACACAATACTATATATATCATTATATACTATATATTTATATATATAAACACACACATAGATATACTATTACACACACAATATATACACAAGTATATATACACCATATTATATATACACACACACACACATATGTATACCACACACACCTATATATTCACACACATAGTATATATTATATACAACACACATATATATATACCACAACAGACTAATAGGTGTATATACACACCCACACACTTTATATATATTATACACACAGACATATATTGTATATATAGATACACACACACCAGCACGAAGTTATATATATATATATTATATATATATATAATACCACAACATAACTATATAATTATATATATACACAAGTATTATATATATACCACACCTACTATCATTATATACGAGTCTATATATACACACAGCATATCGGATTATATATAAAAATTTTACACACCACACATATTTTAAAAAATATATTTACCCCAAACATATATATAATATACACACACATATATAAAAATTAACCCCAACAACATTATATATATAACACCATAATATATAACAACAACATATATAAAATTTATATAAAATATAACACAACCACACCACATAAAATAATATTTATATATATTATAATAACACACCCAAAAAATTATTAAAAATTAACACATATTATATAAACCCCCAACCAATAAAAATAAAAATTTTAAAAAACACACCACATTTATTTATAAAAAATATTACAACACAACACATATTAATATACACACACTTTTTTTTATAACACCCAAAAAACTAATTATATAACACAAACACAAACATATAATAAACACACACACACCACACTTTAAATATATACACAACACACACACATTTAATTTATTATTAATATATATATAAAACACCCACCTATATAATACACCCAATATTAAAATTTAACACACACATATATAAACCACACAACATATTTTATAATATACACCGTATATATATGATATAATATATAAACGCACACTATATTATACAAACAAATTCACACCACATACTGTATCCCACACCACGTAATATACCACTGTATACTCTACCACATATTACACACACTGTTATCATCACCAAATTTTCCACACATTTTATATATATATATACACACACAAACATACACAATCAAAAATTAACACAGACATTATATACACCACAAATAATATACACTCCCAAAAAACATATATCACCCCCAACTACACCACAATAAAATTAAAATTATATTTTATTATAACACACAACACACCTATAATACAGTTTTATTATATAATATAACACATACAGTGTATATTTACATATAAGCCACACAAATATATTAATATATAAAATACCCCACACATATAACTAATACATTATACACACAACCTTTATACAATACATATATACACACACACTACACATATATATACAACACAAAACACCACTACACACTTTTAAAACACAAAACCATATTACACACACACACTACACAATAACACTCAAACACACACTACAACTTCACACAAACATTATTATATACACATAAAAACACAAAAAATTTATATAAATATATACTCACACACATAATCACACCACAATACACAAACACACACAAATACCCCAAACACAAACATATAATATATATTATATATTACACCAAAAAAAACCACATATAATAAAAAATTTAACACACGCACAAACATATATACACACACTAAACACACATATATATATATACATATATATATATATATATACACATACACACATACAGTATATATATATATACATATAATCACACACACAGTTAACTCCCTCTCCCAGCCATTGTTATTTAGAAATTTTAGATGTATGTGATCAATGCCCATGCCTGATGAGGTACAGGGGGTGCAGTGTTGATATAGTTAGTTTTGGGGGAAAAAACGTAATATATGTGATTCTTTAATTTCCGGGGTTTTTAAATGTATAACAAAACATTCCGGTAGGACAAAAATTGTTTAAAGGGGGGCAAAATGTTCATATTTTTAATTAATGGGTTAGTATGAAAATAAACTTAATTTCAGGTTGTATACGATTTACATAGTATGTTTAATTAATTTGGGGGGGGAGTAGAATTTAAATCAGATAGCTGACTAGCAAGGGCTGCACCCTCCAAGGGAAAGGTGGATCGCCCTTTTTGCACTGGACTTGCACCCTGCTCGCTGGGAAAAAGGGACAATACATTGGGGGTGGGGCTCATTCTGGCCAATGGGCCTTGAGTTTCACCAGAGGCGTAACTTGAAGCTTCTGGGCCCTAGTGCAAATAGTGGAATGGGGCCCCTCGTAAACCATGTGCCATTGACAATGCTGTGGCAGAAGGGCTTTTGGGGTCGCCTCACACTGCAGGGCCCAGTAGCGACTGCTACCTCTGCCCGCCCTGTAGCTACGCCCCTGAGTTTCACACATATGCCCTAGAGGAACTGACAGTGGGAGTGGGGGGGACGGGGGGCAGTGGGGTAAAATATCAGCAGAATGAAATCAGCAGGATCCACCAATTTATTATCTATAATGTGACCTAATGTTTAGATTTGTACTAAATGTTTTGATATTTTACTAGATATTTCTCTCTGTCTTATAAGAAGAACAAATTCCTGGTCACATTGGCTGCAGAACCAACGCATCTCTGCCCAACTCTGAAGACAACCTGATAAATGTAAAGGGGTTGTCTCACTACATTGATTCATCTCATCTCAGTCCTGTTTTCTTGGTTTAATTTTAAATTGGGGGGTGTTTACTGGTTTCTACAGGCTGCAGTAGAACCAGGTTTTTGCATGCAACCAGGCTGGCGGGGCCTTCAGGAAGATCAAACGGCGTAGTATAGTAAAAAAAATGCTGGGGGCCTATCAGGGGAGATGACAGGGTCTGTAGCTTAGCACCAGTGCTGGCAGCCTATCGGAGAGAATGAACAGGGCTGTAGCTACGCAACCAGTGCGGCGGCCCTTTGGGAGGTGAACAGGTTTAGTACAGCAACCAGCATTGGCAGCCTATCAGGAGAGATCAAAAAGGTCTGTAGCTTACACCAGTGTGGCAGCCTATGGAAAGAAAACAGGTTGTGCAATAGGGGGCCTGAGGAGTGATTTTACCCCTAAAGAGGGATATCTCAGAAAAGGTAGGACACTGTTAATGGGAAAATTTTGCAAAGTACTTGTTTTTGTAAGATCTTTTCATAAAAAGCAGCAAACCCGTAGGAACAACCCCTTTAAAAAGGTAGTGCTCAAACAAAGCAAGTCAAATTGTTTTGCCATGACTATACAGTAAATCTATATCAATTTTTTAACCTAGGCAAATTTAAATTTTAGGTACCGCTGAGGGGTTTTTTCTTGAGAAGATTTTAAAAGCTTGCTGTTTAGACCAAGAAGTTGCAGACCCAATCTGCCAATACTGAGCTTGTTCCAAATCCAATCTGCTAAAAAGAATCAAAACATTCATTTTGTGCGCTGAGGTCAGTCTATTAAAGACTTATAAGAGATTAGGCATCTGCAAGACTTTACTGATTTAGATGTGGGTTGATTAATGTACGCAATAAATTAAACTGAGATTAAACGGCTACCGAAGTACTAAAAGCTGAAACACCAGTATATTCTACTAATTAGGATTTTCATTTTTAAAGTAAAGGCAAAAAAAAAAATTTACAGCGGGGGGGTATTTTTTAATTTCTATTACAGGCAGTCCTCAACTTACACCGTTCCGACTTACATCTGTCCCCTATTTACAAACGGAGACTTATGGGGCGTGCTGGCACTTGTAGTTCCATGTTCCACAGCAGATAGTAGCTGTAGAACAAGCTCCAGCATGCCACAGCAGCACATGAGGTGAAATTTTCTTAACAAGGGCACAGACAGCAAACAAATCTTCCCTGCACTATCTGAAACAAAAAACACCTTTTGTGCTGGAGTTACATTTAATAAATTTACCTGTTCCGACTTCTATACAAATTCAACTTAAGAACAAACCTGCAGCCCCTATTCCCTTTCACAACCTGGGGGCCTGCCTGTATATATATATAATATATATATATATATAAAATATATATATATATAATTTATACTTAAATATATATTATACCAGTCCATCCCATTCAAACCGGGGCTGTCTGTATGTAGGGATATATATATTATATTTTTATATATATATATATATATATATGTGTGTGTGTTTTTGTCTCTGTGTGTGTTTTATTATTTTATATATATATATAAACCTACATTTCCCTATCCCATTCATAACCGGGGGGGACTGTCTGTCGTCTGTATTTATATAATTTTATATATTTTAAAATTTTATATATATTATATATATATATATATATGCGTGTGCGTGTGTGTGTTGTGTTTTCTCTGTTTGTACATATATATAAACCCTACAGTCCCTATCCCATTCATAACCCGGGGACTGCTTGTACTTGGGTGATACGAGACTGTAGAACTTGGCGTTACCTATAACAGTCATCCTAACTGAGTCCTAACAGAGGCTTCAAGCCAGGACTGGGACAATATCTTCTGGTGCCCTAGGCAAATAATGCATATAGCATCCCCCAATGGAAAATTCAGCCCACTCTATATCTCCTTGTGCTCCCTTTTTTGCCTTTGATAAAGTGATGCCCTAGGTGGTTGCCTATCTTCACCTACCCGTTGTCCCAGCCATACTTTCAGTATTCAGATATCCTCAACCATTAGTAGAGCTGAATTATAGCCAACCCAGCATGTATCAACCAATATACCATAAGAGACACTCACCAGCTTGAAGGATGGCTAGGCAGATGATGGTACAGACACCTATGATGACACAAACATGAATAGATCAACCCCTTAAAGGGGTTGTCTCACTACATCGATCCATCTCACCTCAGTCCTGTTTTCTTGGTTTCATTTTGAATTCAGGGGTGGGTTTACTGGCTTCTACTAGGCTGCAGTAGAAGCCAGGTCTGTAGCTATAGCAACCAGTGCTGGCAGCCTATCAGGGGGAGATTCAAACAGGTCTGGTAGCTATAGCAACCAGTGATGGCAGCATATCGAGGGGTTTTTAAAAGCTCTGTGCTTAGCAACCAGTGCTGCGGCCACAGGACAGATTGAAACGGTCTATAGCTATAACAACAGCACTGGCAGCCTATCAGGAGAGATCAAACAGGTCTGTAGCTTTGCGACGTAGGAAATGATGCAGCCCCTTACAGTAGGGGGTATCTAGGAATAGGTAGGACACTGTTAATGGACATATACTGCAAAGGGACTTGTTTTTGCAAGTCCTTTCACATAAAAAGCAGCGATCCCTGTAGTGAGACAACCCCTTTAAGGTCTAAGCGTTTTTTGTTGGGTTTTTTTTTTTTTTTTGCCGCCCCGTTATTTTTTTGGGCCCCCTTTTCTTCCAAAGGCCAAAACCTTTTTTTAAAATTTTTCCATCTCCATGGGAATTTTTTGTGGGTAAAAATGAAATCTCAGAAATGGCCCATTGATGTAAATATAATGTCGGAAAAAATCCCCCCAAAAAATTCAAAGTGGGGGGGGAAATTTGGGGAAAATAAAAACTAAGAAATTTGGTTTTCCCCACAAATTGAGGTATTAAAAACTGGGCATGAAAAAAAAAAAATGCAAAGGGAAAAACACTTTGATAGGACCCAAAAGAAAAAACCCATACGGGATTGAAAAACAATAATCAAAACGGGTTTAAATTAAAATATAGAAAAGACTCAGACCCACCAAGAAAACTTCATCTGCCCCTGTTCCCAAAAAAGGGGCACTTTATGGAAACCAGAAATAACCCAACTCCACTCTAATGGCCTAAGCTGGCAGCATTTTCACTGAGATTTTTAAAAAAACCCTCCTCTAAGGACCCAAAAGCTGTGCAGGGGTCTTACTGTGAGAATGAAAAACTCCACTCAAAAGGGGACCCTAATCTGTGCAGCACTTCAGTGAGAGAAGAAAAAATCCACCCCAAGGACCTAAGCGGGCCCGCATCTTCAGCTGAGAAAATTGAGCAATCCACTCTAAGGACCCTTTTAAGCTGTGCCCTTTTCAGCTGGGGAAATGAGCAATCCACCCCAAAGGAGCCTAAGCTGTGCAGCATCTTCAGCTGAGAGAATGAGCAACTCCACTCCAAGGAGCCTAAGCTGTGCAGCATCTTCAGCTGAGAGAATGAGCAACTCCACTCTAAGGACCAACTGTGCGATCTTCACTGAGGAGAAGAGAATCCCCCAAAGGCAAAGTGTGCGCACTTCATGAGAGAATGAGCAACTCCCTCTAAGGACCCCTAAATGTGCAGCATCTTCACTAGAGAATGGCAACCCATCTAAGGACCCAAAGTGTGCAGCTCTTCAGCTGAGAAATGAGCAACTCCACTCCAAGACCCTAAGTGTGCGCATCTTCCCTGAGAGAATGACAACTCCCTCCAAGAGCCAAGCTGTGCAGATTTCAGCTGAGAAAATGAGAAACCCCACCCCCAAGGACCTAACTGTCACACTTCACTAGAAATGAGCAACTCCACTCTAAGGAGCCTAAACTGTGCAGCATCTTCAGCTGAGAGAATTCTAAGAGAGTCACCTCTTATGCAGCAATGATAAATTATATGAATATTTTATAAATATCTATCCTAGAAATTGTTAATTTTAATATTTTTTGAAGAAATCAAATGATCTGCATGAACATGAAAAAGTATCTGATCACGTTATTATTGACCAAACAAGCTTCCGTTCACCTAACCTGTTGTCTGATCGAATATTTTATGCAAAAAAAAAAAAAATACTCTTTAATTGGTTGCCAAGTTCCCTGTGTAAGGGATGTACTTCTATTATAATCCAATCTGCATGGGAATTAAAAATCACTCCTCCCTCATGCAGAATTATATATAGGGAGAATAGAGAATGTGCAGAATATATATGATAGAGGGAGAGGAGCTGAGCTCTGTGATATATATGGTTATATGACAGAGAGAAGCTGAGCTCTGTGATATATAGGGTTATATGATAGAGGGAGAGGAGCTGAGCTCTGTGATATATAGGGTTATATGATAGAAGAGAGGACCTGAGCTCTGTGAATATAGGTTATATGATAGAGGAGAGAAGCTGAGCTCCGTGATATATAGGGTTTTATGATAGAGGAGAGAAGCTGACTCTGTATATTAGGGTTATATGATAGAGGGAGAGAAGCTGAGCTCTCTGATATAATAGGTTTATATGATAGAGGAGAGAAGCTGAGCTCTGTTGATATATAGGGATTTTATATAGGAGGAGAGAAGCCGAGCTCTGGGATATATAGGGTTATATAATAGAGGAGGAGCTGAGCTCTGTGATATATAGGGTTATATGCTAGAGGAGAGAAGCTGAGCTCTGATCTATATGGTTATATGTGATAGGAGAGGAGCTGACTCTGTGATAAATAGGGTTATATGATAGGGAAGAGAAGCTGAGCTCTGTGATATATAGGGTTTTTATGACAGAGGGAGAGAAGCTGAGCTCTGTGCAATATAGGGTTATATGATAGGGAAGAGAAGCTGAGCTCTGTGATATATAGGGTTATATGATAGAGGGAGAGAAGCTGTGCTCTGTGATATATAGGGTTTATATGATAGAGGAGAGAAGCTGAGCTCTGTGCAATATAGGGGTTATATGACAGAGGGAGAGAAGCTGAGCTCTGTGAATTTTAGGGTTATATGATAGAGGAGAGAAGCTGAGCTCTGTGATATATAGGGTTATATGAAGAGAAAAAACTGAGCTCTGTGATATATAGGGTTATATGATAGAGGGAGGACTGAGCTCTGTGATATATAGGATTATATGATGATGGAGAGAAGCTGAGCTCTGTGATATATAGGTTTTATGATAGAGGAGAGAAGCGAGCTCTGTATATATAGGGGCAGGGCGTCGCTAGGCTGTTTTATTTCGGGGCTCAGGCCCCGAATAAACTCCCTGTGCCCGAGTCTCCCGGGCTCCAGGCCGCTGCCGTGGGCTTGGAGCACCGACTGGCCCTTCAGCTGCATGTGCGTCCGCCCGGACGCACATGCAGCTGCGGGCTTCTGCGGAGCAGAGGACAAGTGCTCCCTGCTCCGCAGACAGTGTTGGACCGGCTCTGGGTCCAACACTGCGGGGGCCGCCGGGTCCTCCCCAGCGCTGAGGACCCGCCTGGCCCCGGCGCCTCAGCTGGCAGCGTCACGATCAAGTGATGTCATCGCGACGCTGCCTCTCCTCGGGCGCACAGCGCGTCATAGGCCGTACGCCCGAGGAGCTGCCGGAGGAGCGTGGGCTGAAGAGGACGGAGCGCGCTCGGGCCCGGGGAGTTAAGGTGAGTTTGACTGTTGTTATTTTTAAAGCGTTTACCTGCCTATGGCCCCCTATCCCTGCCTGTGCCCCTATAATGCCTGCCTGTGACCCCCATATACTGCCTGTGGCCCCCATATCCCTGCCTGTGGCCCTATATACCTGCCTGTGGCCCCCATATACTGCCTGTGCCCCTATAATGCCTGCCTGTGACCCCATATACTGCCTGTGCCCCCCATATACTGCCTGTGGCCCCCATATTACTGCCTGTGGCCCCCATATACTGCCTGTGCCCCTATAATGCCTGCCTGTGGCCCCCATATCCCTGCCTGTGGCCCCCATAATACTGCCTGTGGCCCCCATATCCCTGCCCAGGGCCGCCATACAGGGGGTACAACCGGTACTCCTTTATGGGGCCCGGTGGAATAAGGGGGCCCGCGGCAAGCGGGCCCCCTTATTCCTCACGGCAGAGCGGGGCCCGGCGGCGCAGCCGCCGAACCAGGCTCTGCCTGGCCCACAGTGTGGGCCCCGAGGTCCTGTGGGCCCCGGAGGCAGTGCCGTCTCTCCCCGGGCCCGTCCACCGCATCCGGTCACTGAACGCCCGGGCCTGCGTACCGAGCGCTTAGAGACCGGCCCCGGGAGTTGGGGACTGATGTCCCCGACTCCCGGGGCTGCGCGGTGTCAGCGGAACACAGCGCCACTAGCGCTGCGCTCCGCTGATCTCCCCGGCAGGCTGAAGGCGTTAGGTCTTCAGCCTGCCGGGCGGCGGCCCCTACTGCTGACGTAGGCGGCGCGGTGACGTCCCTTCACCGCGCCACCTATGCAGGGCGGCAGTACGGAGCCGGCGGCAGCACGGAGCGGCCGGGAGCGGGAGCGAGGCTCAGGTAAGTGACTGATTTGGTTTTTTTTTTTATATATAAGGGGGCCCTGACTGCTGCCTATATCTAAAGGGGGACCCTGCTGCTGCCTACAACTAAAGGGGGCCCTGACTGCTGCCTATATCTAAAGGGGGGCCCTGCTGCTGCCTACAACTAAAGGGGGCCCTGACTGCTGCCTACAACTAAAGGGGGCCCTGGCTGCTGCCTACAACTAAAGGGGGCCCTGGCTGCTGCCTATATCTAAAGGGGGCCCTGACTGCTGCCTACAACTAAAGGGGGCCCTGACTGCTGCCTACATCTAAAGGGGGCCCTGACTGCTGCCTATATCTAAAGGGGGCCCTGACTGCTGCCTATATCTAAAGGGGGCCCTGACTGCTGCCTATATCTAAAGGGGGCCCTCCATGGTCTTCTCTTGGCTGTCTGTGACTCGTCAGCACTGCAGTGTCCAAGTGACATTGTCACCCCGGAGCGGCCTGGAAGTCTATGGGAGATACTGCCGGTGCTGGTGGTGATGAGGGGAGGATCAGCTTTTATTTTATTACAGAAGCTTTCACAAAGCCCTGGTCTCAATACTATTGAAAATTTATGGGCAAAGCTGAAAAGGTAGAAGTGAGCAAGATGACCTCCAAGCATGGCTCAGTTACACCAGTCAGGAGGACTTGGCCAAAATTCCTATCAACTATCGCGAGAAGCTTGTGGAAGGATGAGCTCTGTGTCATATAGGGTTATATGATAGAGGAGAGGAGCTGAGCTCTGTGATATACAGGGTTATATGATAGAGGAGAGAAGCTGAGCTCTGTCATATAGGGTTATATGATAGAGGAGAGGAGCTGAGCTCTGTGATATATAGGGTTATATGATAGAGGAGAGGAGCTGAGCTCTGTGATATATAGGGTTATATGATAGAGGAGCTGAGCTCTGTGATATATAGGGTTATATGATAGAAGAGTAAAGCTGAGCTCTGATATATAGGGTTATATGATAGAGGAGAGGAGCTGAGCTCTGTGATATATAGGGTTATATGATAGAGGAGAGGAGCTGAGCTCTGTGATATATAGGGTTATGATAGAGGAGAGAAGCTGAGCTCTGTGATATATAGGGTTATATGATAGAGAAGAGAAGCTGAGCTCTGTGATATATAGGGTTATATGATAGAGGAGAGAAGCTGAGCTCTGTGATATATAGGGTTATATAATAGATGGAGAGGAGCCGAGCTCTGTGATATATAGGGTTATATGATAGAGGAGAGAAGCTGAGCTCTGTGATATATAGGGTTATATGATAGAGGAGAGAAGCTGAGCTCTGTGATATATAGGGTTATATGATAGAGGAGAGAAGCTGAGCTCTGTGATATATAGGGTTATATGATAGAGGAGAGAAGCTGAGCTCTGTGATATATAGGGTTATATGATAGAGGAGAGGAGCCGAGCTCTGTGATATATAGGGTTATATTTTAGAGGGAGAGGAGCTGAGCTCTGTGATATATAGGGTTATATGATAGAGGAGAGGAGCTGAGCTCTGTGATATATAGGGTTATATGATAGAGGAGAGGAGCTGAGCTCTGTGATATATAGGGTTATATGATAGAGGAGAGAAGCTGAGCTCTCGTGCATATAGGGTTATAGGGACCCTTTAATCTAGTGTACACACAATTGCAGACTGGCTGCTGGAAAGGCCAATGTAGCCACAATATGCATCTAATCTATTTATTGAAATATCCTATGAATGGACCTGCATGTAAATCCTGAGTTGATGAGCGCAGCAAAGGGTGATGATTTTTTAATAGGAATCAAACAGCTAACGGCGGGTCTGTGAACAGTGCAAAAGAAAACAATCTGAAATTTTTAATTAACTGTATTTTAATAGCTTTAATTATAATTGAATAATTTAAATACCAAGGGAAACAGTTAAATCTCCTCAAAGCCTTTTTATTTACATTTTAAATGCGGCTAATAAAGCAAGAAAGAGATCAGGTTCTTTTAAGGCAAAATAAGAGGAAACAATGATCTGTTATTGACCGAAAGTATCATCAGCCTAGAACAACGTCATATGCATCTCTCCATATATTCATTAAGATACTTGCAGTTCGGATAATCTCTGATGCCACATCCTGTCTACCTTAAAGGGGTTACCTCGCTACAAAGATTAGCTTTCAATATGTATGGAACGGTAAATGAAGATTTTTTGCAAATACATTGCTTTGTTTATTTTGCTTTGTTGAGGAGATAAGAGCTTTTGTCTGCTCTGAGTGCACAAAGGGTTCTCTGATTACCATCTTGCTCTCCTCTTGTCTCTCTTTTCTTTGTCTTACCCGATAGCAGTGAGTGACGCCGACAGCTTGAGAACAGAGTGTGTTATCTATAACAAACAAAGGAGACTAATTACTCTTGATTGCTTACTTTGAGCTCAGAAGCTCTCTGCACTATAGAGAACATCTCTTGCTTTCATGTTAGTGCAAGTAGCAAAGCTGGGAATGTGGAGCTGATATGCTAATCACTGCTGTAGAACCACCCACAGCCTCACCAGGGAGAGACAGGCGGCATAAATCTAAAGCCACTTATGGCTCTGTGAAACAGTGTGGTGAGACAACCCTTAATCTTATCTGATAGCAGGGAGTGACATCACCATCGGTCGGCACACAGGACGCCGGCAGCTTGAGAACAGAGTGTGTTATCTCTAACAAACAAAGGAAATGAATTATTGGTTTCCTTTGAGTTATGAAGCTTTCTGCCATATAGATTATATCTCCTGTTCCTATGTCAGTGCATTTAGGAGACTGGGGATACGCAGCTGATACAGTAGTAACTGCTATAGAACCTCCCACATTTCCCTTACTAATACATATCTAAAAAAAAAAATTTGAAATTCACATTATGTGATTTCTAAATAATTTATTTGCATTTTATTACATAAAACAAGTATTTGATTACCAACCAAGCAGCATGATTTCTGGCTCTCACAGACCTTAGTTTTTTCTTCACGAAGCCCCCCTACTCTGTACTCATTACCTGTATTAATTGGGCCTGTTTGGCCTGTCTAAATTACACCTGTCCACACACTCACACTCCAACCTCTCCACCATGGTCAAGACTAAAGAGCTGTCTATGGACACCAGGGACAAAACTCTACACCCGCACAAGGCTGGTATGGTCTACAGGACAATAGGCAAGGCGCTTGGTGAGAAGGTGGGTGACAACTGTTGGCAGCTTGGTGAGAAGGCAACAACTGTTGGCGTAATTATTAGAGAATGGAAGAAACACAAGATGACTGTCAATCTCCCTCGGTCTTGAGCTCCATGCCAAATCTCGCCTCGTGGAGAACCATCTATCATCTTACCGGACAGTAAATTAAAAAAAAAAAAATTACATAAAGATAAAGCTTTATGTATCATGAAAAAATTAGGAGAAGTAGTTTAAAAAGCATTACAGCATTCAAACCTGCACGTACTAAAGAAAATGACAAGGATCCTGATCAAGAAAGAGGCTACACCGCTCGGTCAGGAACTGGTTTAAAGACATTTTTGGTTATGTCCATGCCAATCCTAAGTTTTTCTTAGTTTTTTAGTTTGTCTATCTTGTCGAGGAGGGTTTAGATGGTGGCAAATTACCCAATAACACAATGATATCATTGCAGCTCTGACTGAGCACAGGTTTTTAGGTCACAGGGTCTTTGAGCATTGGTCAAGATATGTGATAATGCTGCAGTGATAGAGGCCTGGGTCAAGTCTAGGCATTGATCAAACATTGAGCGTAGAAATCTTAAAGGCGTGTTCCCACCATAGACTTTGTAGTCATATTGCTAGGATATGGTTTCAAAAAGTCTTATAGGTGCAGGGACCTGCACCCGTCTCGGGAACGGGCCCCTGAAAAGCGTTAGCTCAGAATGGAGAGCCGGTTATGCTTGCGCACAACTCCCCATTCTGTTCTATGGGAGTTCTGAATACAAGTGAGCTGTGTTCAGAAGCTTAACTTCAAGCTCTTGGGCCCTGGTGCGAAAGTGAAATGGGGCCCCCAAGTTACCATGCACCATTTACAATGCTGGTATCTTCTTATGTGGCAGGAGGGCTTTTGGGCCCCCTCAGCCTGCTGGGCCCGGTAGCGACTGCTACCGCTGCACCCCCTGTAGCTACGCCCCTGGCTGTGTTAGCACCACTCGATATGCCATCTAAGTCTATGGTGGTAACAGCCCTTTAACAATTCATTGGCTTGTTTGATCACCAAGTCCGAGAGCTAATAGATGGTAATAGGTTAGGTGAAGTGGTTTCTTTTCTAGTAAATAACTCAGGTTATTTGGTGGCATGGTCTCTGGAGGTGTAGTGTTTGGATTGTCTTTCGGTTGGCATTGGTTATTTTTAATAACTTGGGTCATGGTTTAGGCTTCAGAAGAAGCTTGGGAGGACTTTCTATCCACACAGATACGAAGTATATATGAAGGTCTGATGGCTTCAATGATGGAAAAGCTTCCTCCTATTTTAGGGCCACATGTATGAACCCGTTTAGGTCGAAAACTCCCTTTTTTGCTCATGGGTTACTGTGGGCAAAAGAGTGAGTTTTATATCTAAACAGTTTCATACATGTGGCCCTTAGTTCTGAAGCCCAATCCATAACCTAGCCAATGACCAAGAATGGCAGAGGTGCACATGGTGTTGCTTGCCCTTTGTATTTTTATACTATTTTTTCCATGATTGCAAGTTCTTCCCTGAAGGATGCTGGACCTTTAATGTTTTTTTTCTATCTCATCAGTTTTATGGAGTTGCCCTTCTCCTATCCGTGTCATCCTTGGGAGAGGACTTCAACAAATTTTGGGGTGAGCTGGTTGCATGGATGTTTCCTTGCGAATACTTTTGTGACAGTCACCCAATATATTATGTTAAACAAAGTATAACATAGGCGCACTTAAACAGTGGTCAAATAGAGTATACTTATTAACCCCTTAACTCCCAGGCCTTAAAAGTAGTTAATGACCAGAACATTTTTTTAGTTTTTGCCTCCTTTGCGTTTCAACAGTTGTAACTTTTTTATTTTTTCAATGACGCAGTTGTATGAGGCTTCGTTTTATTCGAGACGAGTTGTACTTTATGGAGGAATAGTTTAAGTTCACTTATAAAAAATTGCAGAATTTTTTTACATTTTTTTTAAATTTTGTTTTTTACACCGTTAATATTTAACACGTAATAACTTGTTAGATTAATTCTACAGGTTATTACGGTCGTGTGAATACCTAATATGTGTAGGTTTTTTTGTGTGTGTAATTTATGCACAATTACTTTTTATTAAATATTTTATTTATTTTTTTATTTATTTTTTTTTTTTACACATTTTTTGTTTCTTTTTTACTTTTTTTTAAATCCCATGAAGGGAGAACTGTTTTACATTTTTTTTTTTTTTTACACTTAGTAATGTATTAGCATATTCATATATGCTAATACATTATAATCTGTGTCAGCCTGATGCAGGCAGTGACCTGGACAGCACACAGTGTGTCCTGGTCACTAGCTTAGTACACGGACTGCTCTGGGGCCACTCTAGGTCCCCAGGGCTGACTGCGCAGCCGTTCCCCGGGCTCTGTCCGGTCACCGGGTGTTCCTATCAACCGACAGAGCAGGGAAACCCTTTGATTGCGCTGCGATTCCGCCGCAATCAAAGGGTTAAAGCACCAGGTTGCGGAGGTTTCCTCCGCACCCCGGTGCTCGCTGGGGATGCCCTGGGATCAGGGCTGTGTAGTACAGCCCCGATCCGGCGCCAACCGCGGCAAACCCCGAAGTCTACAGCGACGCCAAAAGACGTCGCTGTAGACGAACGACCCGCACTGGCCGGCGCCAAAAGTCAGTGGGCGGTCGTTAAGGGGTTAAAGTAGCCAATTGTTCTTGTTGCACTATGTCCACCCACTAAGCTTACACTTCCTCAGTCATTTCCTCTTGTTCATCATACATGCGTTACTGAACGTGACCGTCTCTTTTCCCATTTCCTTCGTCATATTCGCCTTTTATCCCTCCTCCCTTTTCGTTTTCCCTCCACCCCTCCTTCCCTGATACTTGTGTTCATTATCTGCTCTAAGGATCAGTCCTGGAGACAGAGCGGCAGCCAACTCTGTAAAGTGAGCTCTCTGTCTACAGACAAAGAATTCCAGGAGCTGAGCGTGTCTTGCATACAACTGCAGCAGCGGCAGCGGCCTCATTAATTCCACCCCTCTTAAAGTGAGCATCTAGGGCATTGGGCTATTTATGAAGCAATAGGTCGCATAAGTTGGGCTCCAAATAAATGCATCATGGCGGCAACAATGCATTGCTTTATTAACCCTTGGAGTACCGATCGGGCCAATTGAGCTGCACAGGTAGAATTGCTTATTAATGACATCAATTATAGAGAACGTAGCAACATGTTCGACTGTGCTGTAAGCCAGAGGCTAAAACAAGTGATAACACATACTGAATAGCAAATGAAATGCTTCACGCATCTCTACATGACGTTCAGAGCTCTACCGCCATGCAAGTCATCTGACTCACCTCTGTGATATTTGTTTTCAAAGACGTCACTACCAAACAAGGAACGGGAATATTTATCTGTCCAAAAGGTTTTTATTTCTCTATAATTGTCTTTTAACCCCTTCCAGACGGACGGTCATAATAATATGGCTCTAATTTTTTTTGCTCCTCGCCTTCTGAAAGCCATAACTATTTTATTTTTCCACCTACATAGACGTGTGAAGGCTTTCATTTTGCGGGACAAGATGGACTTTCTAATGTTGTTATTCATATTACCATAGAATATACTGGAAAACCACAAAAACATTGTAAGTGGGGCAAGATGTGTAAAAATGTACTTGCGCCATGTTTGCGGGCGTTTTGCTTTAATGGCGTTCAATCTTTGGTAAAAATGATGAGTGATCTGCATTCTACAGGTTGAGACGCATCTGGTAATACCAAACATGTAGGGTTTCCGTTATGTTTTGGTACCGTTAAAAAATTCTAAACATTTTCTATTTTTGAAATTTGCGCCGCGGCGCCATATTCTGCAACCAATAACTTTTTTGTACTAACACCTATGGACCTGCGTGAGGAAGAATTTTTTGTGGGCTGAAGTGTGTACTTTTTATTGCTTGCATTTTGGAATGCATGCCACTTTTTGATCAATTTTATTCCAATTGGAAACGACCAACAAAACGCAATTTTGGAGTTTGGAATTTTTTTCTTCTATGGCGTTCAACGCACGGTATAAATGATGTTATATTTTAATAGATCGGACTTTTTCGGACGCAGCAATACCAAATATGTGTAACTTTTTTATTATTTTATTATTTGTAAAATGGAGAAAGGGGGTAATTTGAACTGTTAAAAGTTTATTTTTTTACACTTTAAAACTTTTTTTTCTTTTACTTACACTAGGGGGCGCGGTCATTTATACAGCCTAATGCATTGTATAAACAATGCATTAAGGTGTGCAAAGATGGCGGTTTCCCACGCACCGTTTCACATTGATGTAGACACCGCAGCCGTGGCTTCTAGGGGTTAAACAGAGCTGGGGGTGGTGGCGTCCCCCACGTTATAACAACTAAGTGTCAGCTGCAGGTAGCTGCTAAAACACGGAGGCTCTGTAGTAGAATCGCAGCGCAATCCCGCTACAAAGCCGCTTACCGGAATCAGGATGTATCCATACATCCAATGTCGGTAAGGGGTTAAAGGGACACCACACATAATCATATGAAAGGGGTGTGAAAAAATTCATTACTGCTCATCAGTTCTCTGGAAAATTATATAAAATTGAAATAAAAACCTCACCTTTTAAACCTGCTCATTCCAGCACCACCGCCACTCTTGATGATCCCGTCCATTGACGTCATCTATTGACTACATGACCCTGCAGCTATTCACAGGCCACAGAGGTCTATTCTAGGATATGTGGCATGTGTTGGTTGCAGCATCACATGAGCACTGATTGAGACTTTACCAACGGGACCTCTGGGACCAGCACTGAGACCGGCAACGTTGCTGGAATAAGCGGGTTTAAAATGTATTTTTCTTTTTATATACATATATTTACATACAGTTGAAACCAGAAGTTTCCATACAATACATAAAAAGCCCCATCTGCAGGTTTCTCTCACTATCTGACATGAAATCAGAATAAACCTTCCCCATTTTAGGTCAATACGGAACCAAAATTACTTATATTTGCCAAATGTCAGAATAATGAGAGAATTTTTAAGGCATTTTTATTACTTTCTGCAAAGTCAAAAGTTTCCATACATTTCCTTGGTATTTGGTAGCATTACCCTTAAGCTGTAGGACTTGGGTCAAACGTTTTGGATCCTTCCACAAGCTTCTCACAAGCCTTTTCAGCTTTGCCCATAAATTTTCAATAGGATTGAGATCAGGGCATTGTGATGGCCACTCCAAAACATTGGCTTGGTTCTCCTTAAGCCACTTTGCAACCATTTTGGCAGCAGCTTCGGGTCATTGTCCATTCGGAAGACCCGTTTTTGATCAAACTTTAACCTCCTGGCTGATGTCTTGAGATGTTGCTTCAGTATTGCCACATAATCTTCTTCCTTCATGATGCCATCTATTTTGTGAAGTGCACCAATCCCTCCTGCAGCAAAACAACCCTACAACATGATGCTGCCACCCCCATGTTTCACAGTTGGGATGGTCTTCTTAGGCTTCCAAGCTTCTCCCTTTTTCCTTCAAATGTAACAATGGTCATTATGGACAAACAGTTGAATTTTAGTTTGTCAGACTGTAAATGAAGGTCTATGTTCCTATGCGTTTGCAAACATCAATCTGGCTTTTATGTTTCTTTTGGAGTAATGGCTTCTTCCTGGCGGAGTGGGCTTTCATGTTGATACAGTACTCATTTCACTGTGGATAACGAGACAATCTTACCAGCTTCCTACAGCATCTTGACAAGGTCTTTTGCTTTTGTTCTTGGGCTGATATGCACATGTTGAACCAAAATACGTTCATCTCTGAAACACAGAACCCGTCTCCTTCCTTAGCAATATGATGGCTGGACATTCCCATCTTGTTTGTACTTGCATATAATTGTTTGTACAGATGAATGGCACCTTCAGGTATCTGGAAATTGCACCCAAGGGTGATCCAGACTTGTGCAAGTCCACAATTCTCTTCCTGATATTTTGGCTGATTTCTTTAGACTTTCCCATGATGTTACACACAGAAGCAATGTGTTTATGGTGAGCTTTACAATACATTCACAGGTATGTCTCTAATTAACTCTGTCCCAAATTGTTTAAAGGCAGAGTAATCCTAGTGTATGGAAAAAAATGTTCTCTTATTTGGTCCTTCAATATTCACCTATTATACAAATATCCATATAATTATACACTATTGGACATGCAGCCAAAAATAATTCAAAAAAGGCATCAAATAGCTCCATAGCTTTAGAAGCTAACACTTATGGCTGACAGAATGTGAGTGGGCAAAAACAAAAATATTCTCTTGGACTTTAAGGCCAAGGGGTTAATATGCTTACAGAGGCCCTTAAGTCTTGTGGTGGAGCTCTTGGGTTTTCTTTATCTCTAAACATTAAAGGTTCTGACCTTGGACTGAATTTGCTCTTCCTGAGAACAGTGGTAAACTTTCTGGAAATCTCTTCATTTGTAAACGATCCTTTTCACTGTAGAATAGTGAGTTGTTTCAAGTGGTTTATATAGGGCCATATAACTCTTCCCAAATTGATTAGTAACAATTGCTTCTCTGAGGTCATGGCTGATGTCCTATTTGACTTTCACTCAAATATATTAATAAACTTCAACAACTGTTTGGAGATTTTAAATGGAAGAAAAGAAAGTTAGGAATCAAATATTTAACACCGCAACATGAGTCGGAGGAGGTCGGACTGATAACACCTGGTTGCAGATACACATTTTTTAGCCCATATTCATGTTAGAGCATTGATAATATCACAGCTTCCATATGTACATGATTCCTTATATATCACAGAGTTCAGCTCCTCTCCCTCTATCATATAACCCTATATGTCACACAGATCAGCTACTTTCCCTCTATCATATAACCCTATATATCACAGAGCTCAGCTTCTCTCCCTCTATCATATAACCCTATATATCACAGAGCTCAGCTTCTCTCCTCTATCATATAACCCTATATATCACAGAGCTCAGCTCCTCTGTCATATAACCCTATATATCACAAAGCTCAGCTCCTCTATCATATAACCCTATATATCACAGAGCTCAGCTTCTCTCCTCTATCATATAACCCTACATATCACAGAGCTCAGCTTCTCTCCCTCTATCATATAACCCTATTTTATCACAGAGTTTCAGCTTCTCCTCTCTATCATATAACCCTAAAATACACAGAGCTGGCTCTCCCCCTCTCAAAAACATATAAACCCTATATAATCCCACAAGAGCTCAGCTTCTCTCCTCT
The DNA here is from genome assembly GCA_025379985.1 of Phyllomedusa bahiana. Lineage (NCBI taxonomy): Eukaryota > Metazoa > Chordata > Amphibia > Anura > Hylidae > Phyllomedusa > Phyllomedusa bahiana. Next base: position 40,425 of record JAODAL010003377.1, on the reverse strand, counting down.
ATCATATAACCCTATGTATCACAGAGCTCAGCTTCTCTATCATATAACCCCATATATCACAGAGCTCAGCTTCCAAAACTCTATCATATAACCCTAAATATCACAGAGCTCAGCTTCTCTCCTCTATCATAAAAAACCCAAATATATCACAGAGCTCAGCTCCTCTCCCTCTATCATATAATCCTATATATCACATAGCTCAGCTTCTCTCCTCTATCATATAACCCTATATATCACAGAGCTTGGCTTCTCTCCTCTATCAAAATAACCCTATATATCACAGAGCTCAGCTCCTCCCTCTATCATATAAACCCTATATATCACAGACTCAGTCCCTCTCCCTTGTCATATAACCCTATTTCCAGAGCTCAGCTTCTCTCCTCTATCATATAACCCTATTTATGACAGAGCTCAGCTCCTCTCCCTCTATCATATCATCCTATATATCACATAGCTCAGCTTCTCTCCTCTATCATATAACCCTATATATCACAGAGCTTGGCTTCTCTCCCTCTAATCATAAAAACCCTATATACCCACGAGCTCAGCTCCTCTCCTCTATCTTTAATAACCCAATATATCCACAGAGCTCAGCTCCCTCCCCCCTCTATCATATAACCCTATATATCAAGAGCTCCTCTCCTCTATCATATAACCCTATATATCACAGAGTCAGCTCCTTTTCCTCTATCATATAACCCTATAAAATCACAGAGCTCAGCTCCTCCCCCCTCTGTCATATAACCCTATTATCACAGAGCTCAGCTTCTCTCCTCTACCCATAAACCCTATATATAAACAGAGCTAAGATCCTCTCCCTCTATCATATAATCCTATATGTCACAGAGCTCAGCTTCTCTCCCTCAATCATATAACCCTATATATCACAAAGCTCAGCTCCTCTCTCTATCTTATAACCCTATATATCACAGAGCTCAGCTCCTCTCCTCTATCATATAACCCTATATATCACAGAGCTCAGCTTCTCTCTCTATCATATAACCCTATATATTTAAAACAGATCTCAGCTTTCTCTCCCTCTATCATATAACCCTATATATCACAGAGCTCAGCTTCTCTCCTCAATCATATAACCCTATGTATCACAGGCTCAGCTTCTCTCCTGTAATCATACAACCCTATATATCACAGAGCTCAGCTTCTCTCCCTCTATCATATAACCCTATATTTCACAGAGCCAGCTTCTCTCCATCTATCATTAACCTTATGTATCACAGAGCTCACTTTTTCCTCCTCTATCATATAACCCTGTATATAAACAGAGCTCAGCTTCTCTCCTTTATCATATAAACCCTATATACACAGAGCTCAGCTCCTCTCCTCTATCATATAACCCTAATAACAGAGACTCACGTTTTCTCTCCTCTATCATATAACCCTATATATCACAGAGCTCAGCTTCTCCCCTCTATCATATAACCCTATATATCACAGAGCTCAGTTTCTCTCCTCTATCTATAAAAACCCTATATATCACAGAGCTCATCCTCCCCCTCTATCATATAATCCTATATATCACAGAGCTCAGCTTCTCTCCTCTATCATAAAACCCTTATATCACAGACCTCGGCTTCTCTCCCTCTATCATTAAACCCTATAATCACAAGGCTCGGCTTCTCTCCCTCTATCATATAACCCTATATATCACAGAGCTCAGCTTCTCTCCTCTATCATATAACCTATATATCACAGAGCTCAGCTTCTCTCCTCTATCATATAACCCTATATATCACAGAGATCAGCTTCTCTCCCTCTATCACATAACCCTATATATTTAACAGAGCTCAGCTTCTCTCCTCTATCCTATAACCCTATATATCACAGAGCTCAGCTTCTCTCCTCTATCATATAACCCTGTATATCACAGAGCTCACTTCTCTCCATCATCATATAACCTTATTGTATCACAGAGCTCAGCTTCTCTCCTCTATCATTTAACCCTATATATCACCAGAGCTCACTTCTCTCCTCTATCATATAACCCTATATATCACAGAGCTCAGCTTCTCTCCCTCTATCATATCTCTATATATCACAGAGCTCAGCTTCTCTCCCTCTATCATATAACCCTATTTCACAGAGCTCTGCTTCTCTCCTCTATTATATAACCCTAAAATATCACAGAGCTCAGCTTCTCCCTCTATCATATAAACCTATATATCACAGAGCTCAGCTTCTCTCCTCTATCATATAACCCTGTATATCACTGAGCTCAGGTCCTTTCCTCTATCATATAACCCTATATATCACAGAGCTCAGCTTCTCTCCTCTATCATATAATCCTATATATCACAGAGCTCAGCTCCTCTCCCTCATCATATAACCCAAATATAATCATAGAAGCTCAGCTCCTCTCCCCTATCATATAGCCCTATATATCACAGCGCTCAGCTCCTCCCTCTATATATAACCCTATATATACAGAGCTCAGCTTCTCCTCTATCATATAACCAAATATATCAAGAGCTCAGCTCCTCTCCTCTATCATATAATCCTAAATATCACAGACCCTCAGCTCCTCTCCTCTATCATATTCCCCATATATCACAGAGCTTCAGCTTCTCTCCCTCTATCATATAACCCTATATAATCACAGAGCTCAGCTTCTACCCCTTTCTATCATATAACCCTATATATCACAGAGCTCAGCTTCTCTCCTCTATCATATAACCCTATATATCACAGAGCTCAGCTTCTTTTCCTCTATCATATAACCCTTTTATATCCAGAGCTCAGGTCCTTTCCTCTATCATATAACCCTATATATCACAGAGCTCAGCTTCTCTCCTCTATCATATAATCCTTATATCACAAGCTCAGCTCCCTCCCCTCTATCATATAACCCTATATATCATAAGCTCAGCTCCTCTCCTCTATCATATAGCCCTATTATCACAGCGCTCAGCTCCCTCCTCTACATATAACCCTAATATCACGAGACTCAGCTTCTCTCCCTCTATCATATAACCCTATATATCACAGAGCTCAGCTCCTCTCCTCTATCATATTACCCTATATATCACAGAGCTCAGCTTCTCTTTGAGGTGGGATAACCAAAAAATCACGTCTGGAATTGCTTTTGATTTTCTTCTTTTTCTTGTTTTGTTACTGTATTTACAGTGTGGGAAAAATAAGGTTTTATTTTCATACATCAGACATTTCTAGAGGCAGCAATACAATTATTTTTTTCTATGATAACTGCGCCTCCTTATATATTTGTCTCATCTTACTCGAGCACTCTGATGTTTTAGATGGGAAAATGAACTGCCAGACTAAGTAAATTTGCCCCATGAAGTAGACAAATGTAACACTATTGTGGCGAAAAGAATACAATTAAAAAAACAGATAAAATATTGAGATTTTATTAGGCGTTGTTTAGTCCAGATTTAAAAAAAAATAAATAAAATGTCCTTTTTATGAAAACTATAGATGTATATAATAAAAAAAAATTGAATAGGTTAAAAGGGGATACAAAGGGACTGAAATGGATGCTGTCTATTTGATTTTTACATTTATTGACTTTAAAGGGGTTTTGCCACAAAGTAAAATTGACGTGGGAAGCTTGCAAATGAAATAAACATTTTCACATTTATCATTATTAAAAATTCTGCACCGTTTTTGTTTTAGCCGCTCCTTTAGTGATCCATTGTTTACAGCTCGTCTCCAGGGGATACGACCAGGGCTGAGAGCTCCTCACTCCTGGTCGCACATGCTCAGTCATCCCCCTCTCCTCTCAGGCATCTACTGAGTGTTCAAACCCCAGGTGCTGCCCATTCACTCCGCCCTCTGTTGCTCCTTATTAATTATCAAACAGTGCAAATAAAAAAAAAAACCTCAATCAGGTCTTGCATTGATAAAGAGAAAAAAAAACCACAGGTTTGGGTCCTGCAGGATTTGAACCGAGGACCCTTGTGCCTGGAGGCAAAAACTATCTCTCAGCTATTCACAATGCTTAACATAAGTAGACCTTTCTTTGACTAGAGAGAGGAAAGGCCTGGCGATGTCATCCTACTGGGTCACATGTTATGCAATTCAAACAAATCACACACACCCCCTTCTGAGCACACAAAGCTTTAGAGCTGGATACAGGAGGTATGAAATGAGATCGTGGCAAAACCCCTTTAAAGGAAAGCAGCAAAGCAATAAAAATTAAGTTTGTCAGGAATTACTTTCTACGTTACCAAAAAGATTAATTCCTTATAAAACATAACTTTTAATAAATACTAAAACTATAAAAATATACAAAAAAAACTCTAAGGGGACCACTACCTACAAAATGGACACTGTTCCTAAATAACTAACTCCAAATAGACCCTTAGCGGAGAACTCGCCCTGAAAAGGGCGACCCCACACTTCTAGTACTTATACACCCTAATCAACCCTAATCAGAACAGATAGACAATAAGGCAGCACTTATCTCAAAATGTATGTTGAAATAATAAAACACCTAGAATATAGGATCCTATTACACACAACTGCATAGGTGTCCACACCACTTAATATCTATCTAGGATGATGCATATATAATACTACTATTAGAGTAGATATAGCTCAAATACGGTACAAATTTATTAATAAAATTATCAGACGCGTTTCGTCCACAATCCAAAAGACTCTTCAGTGGGGTCAAAAAGTCCAGCCTTATCACATATATGTATAATTTGTATTTTGTTCACAGGCATTTTTTTCTATACTTTTTTGGTTCCCTGATGAACCCACGCTATATGTGGGAGAAACGCTTCGGATAGGTATATCATCACGGATCAATAGTGTTTGCCTTGTCTATGTATATCTTTGCTGTGTTTTTTTGGCATTAGTTGTCTTGTTAACTTTTTTTTGTCTTATTATTATTATTGTGTTAGTCCTTGTTGTTATGGCGCTGTGTAGGGATTGGTAGGATGTTCCTGTGCGGTGTCGCCCCTTTCGGGGCAAGTGCTCCGTTTATGTCAAGTATCTTGGTCGAATAGGCTCTTTTTGGGATATTATGTTTTTCCCAATTTTAGTATATCAATAAAAGTTAAATTTTAGTCATATTATCTTTACCCATAGGCCTTAGTTTTGCTTCTAGTAGTTTTTGGTTATCACATATATTCAAGAAAAAGACTGTACATACCAGAACAGGCATCTACTCACTTCAAATGCCAAAATATCCAGGAAATGTATCCTGGTGGGTAGCAGGAAAGGTGCTCCTGTCAGGGTCAGTGGGGTCCCTTGAGATAGTTGTCTCAGGAATTACTTTCTACCTAACCTTTTTCATGGAGTTAGTAAATATGACCAATAAGTTCTGTGTTTGATAAGTTTTTATTTTTAGTCAAAATGACAAATGCCAGGATCGAACATTTTTCAATACTGAAATTAATAAATTGTAACCACGACGGTGAACTCCAAACAAGAAGCAGGACAAGAAGCATGGAAGCAGTCACAGGGAAAGGCAACACAAAGCCAATCAATAATAAGACTCACTGTTAGATGATTCCGCAAATGGACAGTGGGTGGTTGAAGACAGGGGCACGGTTTGGTGGAGCTTCAATGCGGGTGCACTCCAGAAGTGAGAATAATAGCAATTATCGTTGCAGTTAACTGCCCTTAACACTGTCCCTCAAAGCTTGTACTATAATTTCCCCAAACCCCATAATCTGTGTCCTTGACATAACCTTAATGCCTTTCCCTAAGCTACAACTGACCCCAATACAGCAAGCAGCTTAAGACCAAACAAGTCCCTGGCAGAGCCCATATGAAATTAGACAAACACTAAAATATGTACCACCACGTCAGTTTTTAAGCACATTAATTCAATGTATAGTACACCCTAATGTATGAACATTTCATAAATATGGCGTGTGGTATACCTTGCATAGCATATCTTAGGCACATAACTTGGGCACATTGAAATGTGTCGTTCTTGCCGCAAACTGCGCCTAGTTTTGGTATTAATACATTTATAGAATAGGGCTACGACATTTTTTGGCACCAAAAAATGGTGCAGCCAAAATCTGACATGTCGGCCTAAATTTCTCAAACACCACGAAGTCTTAAACTAGGAAAAATGAGGCCGATACCAGAAACCAAATACTTTCGCCTGAAAGAACTGAACTGTCAGGACAGAAAAATACAACACAACAGAATTAGACGACATCCCAACTTCTATACTCTTCACAGACTGCCATTTTCAGCTGAGGTTTATAGAGCCCTAACTAACTGTACAAACTAGGTCAGCTGAAAAGCAAGAATCCTGAGCACTTGCAAAACAACCACTTTAAGCAAACACAGCCGAGAAAGACATAACACAAACTCCTGCTGATTTAATAAGCGAGAAAGGAGAAAATGGCAGGAAAGCCCTTAGACCACACCTTCTTGCGTATTTTCTATGGATTATAGGACAGGTTAAAGGTTCAGACTGTCTCCTTAAGTATATTTCTTTGTTATGCAGAGTTTTACTTTCAAGTTACAGTCGGGGAATATGACTACTTCCCTTATAAACCTGCCCCACGCTATGTTTAGTGTAACTTATGTCTTTCCAAACCTGTATTTAACTCCACGTTGTTTTTCTCATAGTCTGTGTTTTTTCCTTTCTTCTTAGTAAGTTATGTGACTCCTCCAAGAAACTAGAAGACTGCTTTCAATCCCTTTTGAACGATCGCTCTCTTCCTGGCAGTGTTTTCTGTTAAGCGCGCTGGGAAACTGTAAACTTGGATCTACCAATCCATGTATAGTCTTCCTTTGTGATGAAGTTCTCCTTTCCAGCCATCATTCAGATCCAAAGTTTTTTTTTTATGTATACATCAATCAGATGGGTTTTTTTTCCCCAGAGTTTACTTGTGACATTAGTTCACAAGAAAACTAGTCTTGGGAACCAATAGATATTAGTAAATGTCAAAGAACTTATCTGGAAAGAACCTCCCTCAACCAGGTGGGCTGCAGAACTCTTAAGAATCTCTTCTAGGTCCACATAGATTTAAAGAACTTCCAAAAACCTTTATATTAGGTGAAATTAAATGCATAAATATCTAGAAGTTTAGAGTTGTCCTTCATCCTCAGGACCTATAGTACTAGGCCAAGTACTTTTATTGGCCTCTTATAATATTGTAAAGGTCCTCAGATGATGCTTCCCTTAGGAGGTTAATCCTGAGGTCAATGTAAGGGGTCCCTTGGAGATCTACTTTCTATTTCACCATTCTGAAAAGGACACTGAAGAAGTTTAAGATTTAGAATTTAAATCTGTTTTCTTTTAGTTCTTTCAGCAGCACAAGGCTCCCCCGTATATTCAGACAGTCTGAATTACTGGAAAGTTGTGGCATGGGAGATCTTTTTATATAATTCCAGTTCATCGAAACTTCTATCTGTCCTATCAGTCAATAGGGCAGAGAAATCCCAATGTTGTGCTGCTGACAGGCATAAGGGAAAATAGACTTTTCAACCAAAATGAGATCCCCAGATCTCTTAATTTATAATTTTGAAATGTCAACCACTGCTTTCCACTCAATCTTTTTGATGCAGTAAAAAGTAATTTTGCCCAACTATTTTTTTTTTTAACTGGAGAAAATAGTGTAATATATTGATCATTTTAAAAATAGCTTCCTGGTTTATGTTGATAAACACCAACAATTAGAACGAGCACCAGGAAGAAATGTTACAACTGCAACCTCCAAAATTGAAGATCTAGCCAAAGCAAGGAGGTGACATAGACATGGATATAAAACTATACTTAGAGGATAAAAAAAAAAAAAAAAGGGCAGCAACAACCTATTATATAAAATTAATTATATACACTCACCGGCCACTTTATTAGGTACACCTGTCCAACTGCTCGTTAACACTTAATTTCTAATCAGCCAATCACATGGCGGCAACTCAGTGCATTTAGGCATGTAGACATGGTCAAGACAATCTCCTGCAGTTCAAACCGAGCATCAGTATGGGGAAGAAAGGTGATTTGAGTGCCTTTGAACGTGGCATGGTTGTTGGTGCCAGAAGGGCTGGTCTGAGTATTTCAGAAACTGCTGATCTCCTGGGATTTTCACGCACAACCATCTCTAGGGTTTACAGAGAATGGTCCGAAAAAGAAAAAACATCCAGTGAGCGGCAGTCCTGTGGGCGGAAATGCCTTGTTGATGCCAGAGGTCAAAGGAGAATGGGCAGACTGGTTCGAGCTGATAGAAAGGCAACAGTGACTCAAATAGCCACCCGTTACAACCAAGGTAGGCAGAAGAGCATCTCTGAACGCACAGTACGGCGAACTTTGAGGCAGATGGGCTACAGCAGCAGAAGACCACACCGGGTGCCACTCCTTTCAGCTAAGAACAGGAAACTGAGGCTGCAATTTGCCCAAGCTCATCGAAATTGGACAGTAGAAGATTGGAAAAACGTTGCCTGGTCTGATGAGTCTCGATTTCTGCTGCGACATTCGGATGGTAGGGTCAGAATTTGGCGTCAACAACATGAAAGCATGGATCCATCCTGCCTTGTATCAACGGTTCAGGCTGGTGGTGGTGGTGTCATGGTGTGGGGAATATTATCTTGGCACTCTTTGGGCCCCTTGGTACCAATTGAGCATCGTTGCAACACCTTGTGGAATCTATGCCACGAAGAATTGAGGCAGTTCTGAAGGCAAAAGGGGGTCCAACCCATTACTAGCATGGTGTACCTAATAAAGTGGTCGGTGAGTGTATTATTCACATTCAAGGACGATATAGATGTAGAAAAAGATACTCCCATGTATATAATAAATAATAAACTACATGTTAAAAATTTATTAATTAAAACTAAAAAGGTAAAAAAATAAAACTAAAAAGGTAATACAAAATCCTAACTAATCAAACACGTCTTAACCCACAAAATGAAATATGATGACATGTAAAGTGACTAGAGTTAATACCAAACGGGACAGCAGACACACACTAGATGCACATTTTGCCTAAGCTGATGAATCTTGAGGTGAGATGTGTGTCTCCATCTTGTGTCTTAATCCTTCCTGGGAATCCCTTAGCTTGAAATTAGTGACTACCAAATTTATATTGACGACCAAATTCCAGAGTATAAATTCACCAATTTAGGTATACCAAATATGAATATGAAAGACTCGTAATTAGATTTAGCACTCAGTTCTGTGGTTTCCTATGGCTGAAAATTCTGGGGTTTGATACAGGAGAAGCAGCCGAGTTCCCTGATCACTGAAATGTTCAGTTTCTGGTGTGTTTCAAAGTTATCTACTCCTTCCCATCAATACCCACTTTTTCTTGTCAGAATGTCTGTGTCAATGGTTACCACAACATCAAATTGATGTAATTTAGTTGTGCAGAATGAAATACCCAATTCACATGTGTCCAGGAAAACCTTATTCAGAATTAGATTATAGTTTCATAGCTTGTAAGGCCGAAAAAAAACAAGACGTCCATCCAGTTCAGCCTGTTGTGCTAAGGTGTTGATCCAGAGGAAGGCAAAAAAAAACAATGAGGTAGAAGCCAATTGTCCTCATTTTAGGGAAAAAATTCCTTCCTGACTCCAATCTGGCAATCGGAATAATCCCTGGATCAACGACCCTTCTCCAGAATCCCGGTCACTATAACTTGTTATATTATTACGCTCCAGAAATGCATCCAAACCCTTTTTGAACTCTGTTATTGAATTCACCATGACAAGTCCCTCTGGCAGAGAATTCCACAGTCTCACTGCTCTTACAGTAAAGAATCCCTTTCTATGTTTATGTAGAAACTTTCGTTCCTCAAGACGTAGAGGAGCCCCTTTGTTCTAGATACAGTCCTGGGTATAAATAGATCTTGGGTGAGATCTCTATATTGACCTTTGATGTATTTAAACATATTTATTATGTCCCCCCAAAGCCGTCTATTGTCTAAACTAAATAACCCTAATCTTGCTAATCTTTCTGGGTATTGTAGTCCACCCAGTCCTTTTATTATTTTTGTTGCCCGCCTTTGTACCTGCTCAAGCTCTACAATGTCTTTCCTGTGCACTGGTACCCAAAACTGTACACAATATTCCATGTGTGGTCTAACCAGTGACTTGTATAATGGGAGAATAATGTTCCCAGCATGTGCCTCTATGCCCCTTTTAATGCACCCCATAATCCTATTTGCCTTGGCAGCTGCTGCCTGACACTGGCTGCTACAGTTAACTTTACTGTCCCCCGGATTCCCAAGTCCTTCTCCATGTCACTTTTACCCAGCCTTTTTCCATTTAACATGTAGTCATGTAATGGATTTTTCCTCCCCATGTGCATAACCTTGCATTTATCTGTGTTAAACCTCATCTGCCATTTCTCTGCCCAGGCCTCCAACTTATCCAGATCCCTTTGTAATAACACATTATCCTCTATTGTGTTGATTACTTTACAGAGCTTAGTATCACCTGCAAAGATTGATATTCTACTGTGTAATCCCTGTGTAAGATCATTAATGAAGATGTTAAAGAGGATAGGGCCCAATACTGAGCCCTGTGGTACCCAACTAGTAACAGGGATCCAGTCTGAGTATGTACCGTTAATTATCACCCTTTGTTTTCTATCAGTGAGCCAGATGCTTAACCATTTGCACACATTTTCCCCCAGTCCAAGCATTCTCATTTTATTTACCAACCTTTTATGTGGCCTTTTATTAAGCATGTAACATTTGTAAGTTTTACAGACAGAGTAAATAAACCACTTTTATTAAACATATGAGTTCTTGAAAAATGTGATGACCATTGTTAACCTATATGGCTGTTCATAACTTTATTTTTTATCAGAAATAATGAAAACATGTTTTCTGGGTGGTCCCCGGTTGTGAGTGGTGGCCGCAGGGCTCAGTATTAGGTTCTCTTTTATTTAATGTATTTATTAATGATATAGTGGAAGGGATCAATAGCACGGTTTCTATTTTTGCAGATGACACCAAGCTATGCAGGGTAGTGCAATCTATGGAAGATGCTCATAAATTGCAAGCAGAACTGGATACGCTGAGTGTTTGGGCATCCACTTGGCAAATGAGGTTCAATGTGGATAAATGTAAGGTTCTGCATCTGGGTACAAACAATCTGAAAGCATCATATGTCCTAGGGGGAGAAAAACTGGGAGAATTGATTCTTGAGAAAGATCTGGGTGTTCTTGTAGCTCATAGACTACAGAACAGCATGCAGTGTCAATCAGCTGCCTCTAAGGCAAGTAAGATATTGGCATGTATTAAAAGAGGTCTGGACTCGCGGGACAAGGATGTAATTCTACTGCTGTATAAAGCATTGGTGCAACCGCACTTGGAATATGCTGTTCAGTTCTGGGCTCCAGTTTATAGAAAAGATTGTAATGGAGCTAGCGAGAGTACAAAGACGAGCAACCAAACTTATAAGGGGAATGGAACATCTTGGTTATGAGGAGAGGTTAGAAGAATTGAACTTATTTAGTCTTGACAAAAGACGGCTTCGGGGGGACATGATTAATTTACATAAATGTATAAATGGTCCCTACGAAAGTATGGGGAAAAATTATTTCATATAAAGCCCCCTCAAAAGACAAGGGGACATTCCCTTCGGCTGGAGAAAAAAGGATTCAATCTCCAGAGGAGAAGGGCATTCTTCACTATGAGAACTGTAAATCTGTGAAATAGCCGCCTGAGAAGCTGGTCACAGCAGGGACAGTTGAGGGTTTCAAGAAAGGCTTAGATAATTACCAGAAACTAAAGAATATTAATGCGTATGTAGCCATGTTGTCACGGGGGTCGCGGGCTCTGCTGCCCCCCGCGGCCGCAGGGGCTCCGGTGCAGCGGCTGCAGCTGCCCGCGACCACCCCGCTCCTGTCCCGGCCCCAGCGCCGCTCCCCTTACCCGCTGTCCCCGCCTGTCCCAGCCTCCGGGCGCGTGCCCCGTGCTTTAGGCGCGCGCGCGCGCCGACTTCTCTAGATTTAAAGGGCCAGCGCCCCGATAATTGGTCAATTATCAGGCGCTGGTTCTATTTTAGCGGTACACCCCCTGCACTTCCTGCCAGTCCGTTGGTGTGCTTAGAGAGTGTTTGGTGTGCCTTAGTGTCCGTATTGCTTACCCGTGTACCAGTCCGTCCGCCACGTTTCCAGACCTTGCCTGCTTGCCGCCTGCCCTGACCTTCCGCCCGCCTCTGACCACGAACCTCTGCTGCCTGCCCTGACCTTCTGCCTGTCCCCGACTTCGCCTCTGGATTACGATTTTGTACCACGCAGTACCCCGGCCGCCTCCGCAAGCAAGTCACGTCAGGGGTAACGACCTGGTAGTCTCACGCCGCAGCAAGTCCATCCCGCTTTGCGGCGGGCTCTGGTGAAAACCGGGGGCTACTTAGATTCCGTTCCCTGGCGTGGCTTACGTACCATCGCTTGCGGGGGTCCAGCGAATCCACCGTACCCGTTACACATGTACAATTCTGGATCCTGGCTGGTGGAGGCTCTGGGGTCAGAGATGGAGTCTTCCCTGAAGCAGATTGGTTCTTGTCTTGTGGGTTTCAGGGGAATCACCAGTGGGGAGGTTGGGCTTGAAATTCTCGTCTCCTTCCCTTCACCCACATTTTCCCCACCCGTGGTTGAACTTGATGGACATTTGTCTTTTTCCAACCGTACTAACTTATTATATGTAATATATTATTTATGCTTGCAAAACCATTCAAAGGTAAGAATCACAGGGGTTAGTAGAATGGGGAAAAAAAAAGTATTTCGTCAGCTACAAATTGTTCAAGTTCTCCCACTTAAAAAGATGAGAGAGGCCTGTAACTGACATCACAGGTAGACCTCAACTATGAGATGAACTTTTGTTCTTGACCATCATAATTTGCAAATCAATTCTTTCCAGATCAGACAATGTGATTTTCCGGATTTGTTTTCTCATTTTGTCTCTCATAGTTGAGGTCGACCTATGATGTCAATTACAGGCCTCTCTCATCTTTTTAAGTGGGAGAACTTGCACTATTGGTGGCTGACGATACTTTTTTTTCCCCACTGTATTCTAGGAACAAGAAATATACAGAGGCAATCTGAATTTCTTGTAAAGAAATGTAACAAAACCCACAATAAACTAGTTTATTTTAAACTAATTTATAATACTGAGTAAAGGAGAAAAAACAGAGAGGGGACGCTCTGTGGTGAAGAACGTAAAGTAACGATAAAAGTAATAAAATGGTAGGGTTTGTTCACCTAGAGTGGTTGTGCATATTATTATAGAGGCACAACACTCATATGCACGTGGTTGACTCTATCCGAGCCTCCGAACGGCAGCCGCCGGTCCACGGCAGCGGGCACGAAAAGTGAATAAATGCAGAAAGACAAAAAACGGACCCGACGCCCAGTTCCAGAATAAAGACTTCCTCTAGGAAAGACGAGGATGTTTTTATAAGAAATAAAGTTATTTATTCTATACACAGTATATAGCCTGGACGGCCCCTGTGCTAACAGACAGCCCAGCCCACCGGGCTATTGCCCGCCTTGCCCTGTCTTCAGTCTGTCCCTGGTGTATATACTGTGTATACCTTGTGTGGCTATATACTGTGTATAGAATAAATAACTATTTCTTAAAAACAACATCACCGTCTTTCCGAGAGGAAGTCTTTATTCTAGAACTGGGCGCCGGGTCCGTTTTTTTGTCTCTCTGCATTTCTTCACAATTTATAATACTGATATATCTTCTTGTGGAAGAGGGGAACTTAGGCCCCCTCAGGCTCTACAACTCTCTGCCCCGTAAAGCTACACCGGGAGTTACATACAAGGGATCATAGAAAAACTGTGCACATTGAACTTATTCGCTCATTATAATCCATTATCAGTGATCTGCTCATGTTGTTTTCTTAAAGGGAATCTGTCGCCAAATTTTTGTTTTACTTATTAAATCAATCCCCTGATCCATATTATTTTCCTCTCAGTCGTTTTTATTTCCTGATTGTAGATTTCTCTATTCGGCCGTCTATATATGATTGTGGGGAAGACATTCTTGCTTGCACTGCTTTAACAGCAGTCAGAGAGATACTTTACAGCAGCTTCATGCCCATAGGACTCTTAAGACAGATTCTGTCCCTTAGACTTGTATAGGAGAGTTTTCACTGTGAAGGGAGGGGAGAGGGGGAGCTGTGACATCTCCTCTTGTGACTGGTGGATTCTGTGTTATCTGTACACAATGGTGTCTCCTTTCAGTTTGACCCTCTTTGTGCTGATAATGAGCAGACAACTGAGAATCTTTCTCTACAGAACAGGAAATGTCAGACTATTATTAGGCCTAGTGGCCAAAGTGAAAACTGCAGGACTTAAGAATTATTTAAAAAATATTGAAAGTGATATGGATAATTATAAAAAAAAACAACCAAAAATTCCTAAAAAAAAATGTGTTTAACATAAAAATGTGAGTTAAACAATAAGTCATTTTTTGATGACACATTCCCTTTAACAGAAATGTTGAGAAATAGAATAAAATGCAGCCAGAGCCATTATGATATCAAATTCGACATATCCTTGGGGTTATATGGAAAGAAAAAAAAGAGGGTTTTTCCTAAATAACCTATTTCCCATCCAATAAACATAAATGTGCAATCACCAACATGTTATAAATAATTTGTTATAAAACTTGAACAATTTAAAAGTACAAAATCGAATTTTTTTTGTGTTAAAACATGATTCAATGCAGGGAAAATGTTGTTTGTGTTGGTGCGCTGACCCCTGTGCCAGAAAATGATTTAGGTAATGTAATATTTTCTATCGGAGATCCCACGGGGTCGCTTACTAAGCCTTCAGAAAAGTATCAGACCCGGTCTTTTCTTTCATGGTTAACCCCATTAGCGATAGGAGTTTATAAAAAGATATCCTGGGTATCGCTAGAGGAAAAAGGATGGACGGAATCGGTTTTTGAAGCTTGGAGTGATGTTATCTAAGGCCAGAAGCTGCCTCGATGCCACTGTACTCCATGGGAAAGGTCTACTACGACGCTTGATGTAGTGAATGGTGTACTGTCTTAATACGAACCCATTTCAACAGCTTTTTATTCACTGGTGTAATGGAGCAGAAGATACCTGACCCCAGGACTAACTGGCCCTTTCTTAACCCTTAACATTACCTGCAGGTGGCACAGTATGTAGGCTATAACTATTATACATGTGTGTGAACAATAAGAAGTGGGTATGTGCATGTGTTCAGGGGGTTGACTACATATGTGTATAGGAAATATTATATTACACAGAATCAATACAAAAGGTAAAGCAATATCAGTTAGGGGATGTATACTGCATCCGTAGGACCCACAGCAAAATAAGGTGGCCCCACGCAATGGCAGGAAACTGAAACCGCAGCCTAAGTAAGGACGGGCGGTAGTCATCTCACCTGATTTCTTTGTGTTTCTTCTGCCGGAGGAGCCAATTCTCTAGATTCAAACTGCACAAAGGGAAATACCAGCTTGCTTCCAGCCAGAAAGTTTTAAAAATGATTCATTCTTTGTTTTGTTTTTTTTAAAAAAGCTCTAGCTAAGATTCAAAGCACTAGTTCGAAACGCGTCAGCGTGAGAGCTAGGAAGCTGTGCCGTCTACTCACGTATACAAGTGATCCAGGTTTAGAATCTTTTTTTTTTTTTTTAAAGAAATGTAAACTCTCCCCTCTCCAATCTGTCCTGAATTCAGCAGCCAGGCTTGTCTTTCTTTCCAGCCGCTATACTGATGCCTCTACCCTGTGTCAGTCACTGCACTGGTTACCCATTCAGTACAGGATACAGTATAAACTCATCACCCATAAGGCTCCCCACAGCGCTGCCCCCCCCTACATCTCCCCCCTCATCTCTGTCTACCACCCTACCCGGTCTCTCTGCTCTGCTGATGATCTGAAATGACATGCCTCACTCATCTGAAACTCCTATGCCCATCTCCAAGATTTTGCACTTATTGCACCAGTTCTCTGGAACATGTTACCCCATGTGATCAGGCACACTCACAACCCTCACAGTTTTAAATGCGCTCTGAAAAGTCATCTTAGACAAGCCTACCAAGATCACTAACTGTTATCCCTCCAAATTCTGTCACACATTCATCACCTCCTGAACTTTGCCACCCACAGGCACTTATCTGTATATAGATGTGCGGTCTGGGTGGCAGGTTTATCCACTTTTTTATGTAAACTACTCCATATTTATGAAACAAGGCTGGACCATTGTAAACCAAGCACTTCTCCCCCTTTGTTTCACCCATACACCCTAATAGATTGTAAGCTCTTGCGAGCAGGGCCCTCACACCTTGTGTCTCATTTGTAAGTAGCTTTTTTATAATGTAATGTCTGGTTTGTCTGTGCTTATTCCCTCTACATTGTAAAGTGCTGCGGAATATGTTGGCGCTATATAAATAAAGATTATTATTATTACTACTTTCTGGCTTGTAGTAAATATAGGTATCCTGCATCCATAGGACCCACAGCAAAATAAAGTTGGGCCACCCACCTAATGGCAGGAAACTGAAACAGCAGCCTAAGTAAGGCAGTGGTCGGCTCATCCGATTTCTTTGTGTTTCTTCTGCCGGAGGAGCCAATTTTCTAGATTCAAAATGCACAAAGGGAAATACCAGCTTTCTTCCAGCCAGAAAGTTTTAAAAATTCTTCATTCTTTGTTTCGTTTTTTTAAAAAAAAGCTCCAATTACAATTCAAAACACTAGTTCGAAACACATCAGAGTGAGAGCTAGGAAGCTGTGCCGTCTACTCTTGCATACTAGTGATCCAGGTTTAGAATCTTTTTTTTTTTTAAAGAAATTAAATAAAGGATGAAGAATTTTTTATACTTTCTGGCTTGTAGTAAATATAGGTATATAGGTATCCTGCATCCATAGGACCCACAGCAAAATAAGTTGGGCCACCCACCTAATGGCAGGAAACTGAAACAGCAGCCTAAGTAAGGACGAGCAGTATTTGGCTCACCCAATTTCTTTGCATTTCTTCTGCTGGAGGAGAACATCGGGCCAATTCTCTAGATTCGGAATGATGCACAAAGGGAAATACCAGCTTTCTTCCAGCCAGGAAGTTTTAAAAATTCTTCATCCTTTGTTTCATCTTTTTTTTTTAAAAAAAGCTCTAACTACGATTCAAAACACTAGTTCGGTGCACTAACCAAAACTTGCTGTACATTGTAATGTTGATGTTCCCTTAACTTTATTTTATTGTTCGAAACGCGTCAGCATGAGAGCTCGGAAGCTGTGCCGTCTACTCCTGTATACTAGTGATACATGTTTAGAATTTTTTTTTTTTTTTTTTAGAAATTAAATAAAGGATGAAGAATTTGTAATACTTTCTGGCAAGTAGTAAATATAGGTAGAAAAAATACTGCCATATAGAAGAAAACTAATATAGTAGTTGTAGACAGCAAAACAACTTCTTATTCACTACAAAAAGGTACTATTTTCCTGCACCTGAGTGAGCCCCCTCCACCTTTGGACCCCATAGTAGACATAAGAAAATGTGCCCGTCCCTCCCGTCACGCCCCACTTCCTGACCAGGCACATTTTCTTTAGTACATACAGATTTGATAACTTTTTTGCCCTCGGTTACTCAAAATTTTGCACCTTTTTTCTGTGATAAGTTAGCTGGTATTTTTATGTAATTTTTACATTTTTTATTTAATAATAATTTGTGGGAAAATATAAAAAAAAAAATTAGAGTCTTTTTCAACTTTTTTACCGATTTATTTTTTAAACCACAAAAGTTGCACTAAAATTAGTTTTGTCATTGTGTCACTTTCCTGTTACAGAGATTTATATATTGAGGATATAAAGTTTTGGGGTCTGTCAGGGATGGGGGGTAAAAGTTGCGGTTTAGGCTTTAAGTATTTTTTTTTTAATAAAATATATTATTTTTAGGTTCATGTTGTTATTATTTTATTTTCAATATTAAGCTCTCTATAAGATCGGGGCCTCCACAATCTGATCGCTTGGTCCCGATCAGTTAAAATGGCAAATGAAAAAGTCTTGTGAAGGCTTCCATCGCCATCATGTTTTTCATTTTATGACTTAGAGGTAGAGAAACCATCTTATTTGTACATCCTATTGCATTGTCAATACAATGCAACAGGCTACATAAACGATTGCGCCACTGTTGGTGAAGCACCCTAGACGAATTCAATATTAATGTAGCGGGCAGCGCCGCGCTCCAGCCCGCGGGCCGCAGGCGCACCCGTGCCCTCTCTCCGGGGTCCCTGCCCGGGACGGGTGGCGCTGCTGGCCGCTCCTGCTCTGTCCGCGCCCTCTGCTGGCCGAGGCGCCCGCTCTCTAGCGCGCGCGCTCTCGTCCTTGTGAATTTAAAGGGCCAGTGCGCCGATAATTGGCTGCTTGCCAGGTGCTGCCCCTATTTATTGGTGACGTCAGCGGGACTTCCTTGCTGGATCTATGTTGCCCCGAGCCTTAGAGAAAGTGTTCCGAAAGTGTATTCTTGCCTTACCGTGTACCAGAACCCTTGCTACGTTTCTTGACTCCGAACCTCTGCCGCCTGCCCTGACCTTACTGCCTGTCTACGACTACGATTCCTGGACTACGATTCTGTACCTCGCTGCACCTCGGCCGCCATCGCAAGCAAGTCACGTCAGGGGGGACGACCTGGTAGCCTCACGCCGCAGCAAGATCATCCCGCTTTGCGGCGGGCTCTGGTGAAAACCGGGGGCTACTTAGACTCTGCTCCCTGATGTGGCTTAACTATCATCGCTTGCGGTGGTCCGGAGGATCCACTACCCAGCCGTTACAGTTAGATCCAGCCATGGACCCCGCCAAGGTGCCCCTGCCAAATATTGCGAATTTCACGAACATTGTCGCCCAACAGTCGCAGCAGATCACGCAAAAAGCACAGCAATTGGGTCAGCTGTCCGCCATGATGCGCCAATTCCTGGCGTCCAGCAGCCGCAACCTGCCTCTTCGCCAGCGATTCTATACCCCGGCTGTCCGCTGGCAACCGTGGGCCCGAAGCTTCGCCTTCCTCTACCCTCCAAGTTTGACGGAGACTCGAAGCATTGCAGAGGTTTCATCACGCAGTGCTCCATGCACGTGGAGCTGATGGCCGACCAGTTTCCTACCGAAAGGTCGAAGGTGGCATTCGTGGTGAGCCTGTTATCCGGGAAGGCTCTGCCCTGGGCGACCCCTCTTTGGGACCGGAATGACCCTGTGACCGCAGACCTACAGGCCTTCCTCTCAGAATTCTGCAGCGTCTTCGAGGAGCCTGCGCATGCGTCTTCTGCGGAGACAGCGCTATTGAACCTACGTGAGGGGGACTCCTCTGTAGGAGATTATGCGGTCCAGTTCTGCACCCTAGCCTCCGAGCGGTCATGGAATGACGCCGCTCTCTGCGCCACATTCAAGAAGGGCCTGTCAAGCAGAGTAAAGGATGCACTGGCAGCAAGGGATCTTCCATCTTCGTTGAGCGAGCTCATCCACCTGGTCACACGCATTGACGTGCGTTTTGCAGAAAGACAGCAGGAGCTCCGCCAGGAGCGTGATTCGGCACAACCTCGCCGTCTACCTCGTCTGGCTCCTGTGTTCCAGAGATCTTCACTGCCTCCTCCACAGCTTTCCACCGAAGAACCCATGTAGGTGGACCGTGCTCACTTGTCAGAATCTGAGCTGTCCCGCCGCCGGATGGAGAACCTTTGCCTCTATTGCGCCAGTCCAGACCATTTTCGTAGAAGTTGTCCGCAGCGTTCTCAGCGGTCGGGAAACGCTCGCACCTAAGAGCCGTAGGAGAGGCGTCCCTAGGTGCTCCGTTCTCCTCTCCACGACTGATGTTGCCAGTGGAGGTAACGACGGATGCTGGCCTATCTCTTCGGGTTCCTGCCTTCCTGGACTCCAGCTCTGCCGGGAACTTTATTCATGCCTCCCTGGTGTCTCGCTATCGTGTGCCAGTCATCCGCCTGGAAAAGCCGTTGCTCATCTCATCCGTCAGTGGGGAGCTTCTCGGCGACTCCATTCAGTTCATCACCCAGCCTGTTACCCTCCGTGTAGAAGATCTCCTTTCATGTCCTGCCTCGCGCTTCTTCGGCGATCCTGTTGGGGCTACCCTGGCTGCAACGTCACGCCCCTACGCTTGATTGGAAGACAGATGAAGTCCTACGCTGGGGATCGGAGTGCCAGGATCTCTGTTTGGTGGCACCTTGCCCGGTGTCCATCTCTTACCTCCAGTCGTCCATTAAGTCTCTACAGGGTCTGCCAGCTGAGTACCAGGATTTTGGAGATGTGTTCTCGGAGAAACAGGCTGAGAAGCTACCACTCCATCGGTCATATGACTGTCCCATAGACCTCCTTCCCGGAACCAGTCCCCCACGGGGTAGGGTCTACCCTCTGTCCGTGCCCGAGACTCAGGCCGTGTCGGCCTACATACAGGAGAATTTAGCGAAGGGGTTCATACGCAAGTCCTCCTCGCCCGCCGGGGCTGGCTTCTTTTTCCTCCAGAAAAAAGACGGGTCTCTTCGGCCGTGTATCGATTACAGGGGGCTATACAAGATCACGGTGACGAATCGCTAACCTCTACCCCTGATATCGGAGCTCATTGATCGTCTTTGTGGAGCCAAGGTGTTTACTAAATTGGACCTGCGCGGTGCCTATAACCTCGTCAGAATTCGTGAGGGGGACGAGTGGAAAACGGCTTTCAACACGCGGGACGGTCATTTCGAGTATCTCGTGATGCCTTTTGGGCTATGCAACGCCCCAGCCGTATTTCAGGAATTCGTCAATGACGTATTCAGAGACTTGCTGTACACCTGCGTCATAGTGTATCTGGACGATATTCTGATTTTTTCTCCTGACATACAGACTCATCGGGTACAAGTACGCCAGGTCTGCGACATCAGCGGAACAATCGACTGTATGCCAAGCTGGAGAAGTGTCGGTTCCACCAGGCCAGCCTTCCTTTTCTTGGGTACATAGTCTCCGATCGTGGTCTGCAGATGGACCCAGCTAAACTTTCCACGATCCACGCCCTGTCAGTCTTCGGGGGATTCAATGCTTCCTGGGATTCGCCAACTACTACCGGCAGTTTATTCCCCACTTCTCTTCGCTGGTGGCTCCCATCGTGGCTCTCACCCGGAAGAATGCCAATCCGAAATGTTGGCCTCCGTCTGCTGAGGAAGCATTCTCTCAACTGAAGTCAGCGTTTTCTTCAACACCTATCCTGGTTCGTCCGGATCCGGATAAGCCCTTCAGCCTGAAGGTGGATGCCTCTTCTGTGGGAGATGGGGCGGTCCTGAACCAGAAGGGCCATAAAGGCAAAACGGTTACTTGTGTTTTTTTCTCCAGGACCTTCTCGCCGGCTGAACGTAACTATACCATAGGAGATCGGGAACTGCTGGCCATCAAATTGGCTCTGGAGGAGTGGCGACATTTGCTGGAGGGGGCCCGTCACCCATTCGACGTCTTCACGGACCACAAGAATCTTCAGTACCTCCAGACGGCCCAGCGTTTGAATCCGCACCAGGCCAGGTGGTCACTCTTTTTCTCTCGGTTTGACTTCAGGCCGGCCGAGAAGAACGTCAAGGCTGATGCCCTCTCCCGAGCCTCTGACATTACCGGAGAAGAACCTGTGTCTCAGCACATTATTGCTCCCGAACGGCTGATCCACGCGGCCCCTGTGGATCTTCGGAGGGTACCACCGGGCAAAACCTACGTTCGTCCAGCGCTCAGACGGAGAATTCTGGAGTTTTGACTGGCCACCCCGGGATACGAAAGTCCCACGGCCTCATCTCACGGTGCTACTGGTGGCCAACCCTGCCCCAGGACATCAAGGACTTTGTTCACTCCTGTGTCACGTGTGCCCAGAACAAGGTTCCACGCCATAGGCCCTCGGGCCTCTTAGTCCCTCTGCCCGTCCCAGAGTCTCCATGGACACACATAGGCATGGACTTCATCACGGACCTTCCGCCCTCTTCGGGGAATTCTGTCATCTGGGTGGTCACGGACCGATTTTCTAAAATGTCCCACTTCGTGCCACTCCCTGGCCATCCCTCGGCTCCACAACTGGCGGGACATTTCTTCCAGCATATTTTTCGTCTGCATGGATTACCCTCGCATATCGTGTCTGATCGGGGCATCCAATTTGTCTCCAAGTTTTGACGGGCTCTGTGTTCTTGCTTAAAAGTTAAGTTGGACTTTTCTTCTGCCTACCATCCCAAGACTAATGGTCAAGTGGAGAGTGTAAATCAGATATTGGGTGAATACCTGCGACATTTCGTGTCCAGCCGTCAGGACAACTGGGCCGAGCTGCTTCCGTGGGCTGAGTTCTCCTATAACCATCGGGACTCTGATTCTACGGGCGTTTCTCCATTCCTGGTGGTCTACGGTCGTCACCCACGCCCGCCCCTCCCCTTGGCTGCGACTTCCGAGGTTCCCGCTGTGGACAACCAAGTGCAGGACATCAAGGCCATTTGGCGGGAGACCCGACTTGCCTTACTCCGGGCCTCTGCCCGCATGAAGACCCAGGCCGACAAGAGGAGGATGTCCCCTCCCACATTCCAGCCAGGAGATAAGGTGTGGCACTCTGCCAGACACGGTACGCCTCAAGGTCCCCAGCTATAAATTGGGTCCGCGGTTTCTGGAGCCTTTTAGAGTGCTCCGTCAGATTAATCCAGTGTGCTACAAGCTCTGCCTACCTCCTTCTCTTCGGATTCCTAACGCCTTCCACGTCTCCCTCCTAAAGCCCCTGGTCTTGAACCGGTTCTCTCGGAAGAGTGCGTCTCCTTCTCCGGTGGTAGAGTCCTCCGATGTATTTGAGGTTAAGGACATCTTGGCCATGAAGACCATCAGGGGTAAACGGTTCTTCCTGGTTGATTGGAGGGGCTTTGGTCCCAAAGAGCGGCCCTGGGAAACAGAATCTAATATCTTGGACCAGGATCTTGTTCGCAGGTTCCTTCGGCCTAAGAAGAGGGGGAGACCTAAGGGGGGGGGGGTACCGTAGCGGGCGGCGCCGCGCTTCGGCCCGCGGGCCGCAGGTGTACCCGTGCCCTCTCTCCGGGGTCCCTGCCCGGGACGGGTGGCGCTGCTGGCCGCGGGACGGGCCGCGGGCGTGCTCACTCCGGTCACTCACCTGACCTCGTTCCTGCTCTGTCCGCACCCTCTGCCGGCCGAGGCGCACGTGCCCGCTCTCTAGCGCGCGCGCGCACTCGTCCTTGTTAATTTAAAGGGCCAGCGCGCCGATAATTGGCTGCTTGCCAGGTGCTGCCCCTATTTATTGGTGACGTCAGCGAGCCTTAGAGAAAGCGTTCCAAAAGTGTATTCTCGCCTTACCGTGTACCAGACCACTTGCTACGTTTCTTGACTCCGAACCTCTGCCGCCGGCCCTTACCTTACGACTACAATTCCTGGACTACGATTCTGTACCTCGCTGCACCTTGGCCGCCATCGTAAGCAAGTCACGTCAGGGGTAGCGACCTGGTAGCCTCATGCCTCAGCAAGTCCATCCCGCTTTGCGGCGGGCTCTGGTGAAAACCGGGGGCTACTTAGACTCCGTGGCTTAGCTATCATCGCTTGCAGTGGTCCAGAGGATCCACTACCCAGCCGTTAAAATTAAATTTAAAAAAAAATGTTTTAAAGTATAAAAAAAATTATATATAGAAAATCTAGAAAAAAATAAATTGGATTTTTTTATGTTACCAAAACATAAGAAAACTCTACATGTTTGGTATTTCCGGAGTCATATAAACCTGCAGAATACAGATAACATATCAGTTATACTGAAGATTGAACGCTGTAAAAACAAAACTCCCGCAAACTAGTGCAAAAATTGGTTTTTTTTCACATTCTGCCCTACTTAGAACATTTTTGCAGTTTCCCAGTATATTCTATAGTGCGATGAATTACACTATTAGAAAGTCCACCTTGTCCCCTAAAACAAAAGCCCTCATATGTCTATGTAGATGGAAAAATAAAAAGTTATGGCTCTTGGAAGGCGAGGGGGGAGAAACGAACGCGACAAAAAAATGGCTGCGGCGGGAAGGGGTCAATGACCAGCACTCAGATGTCCATCGTCAGTGGGTGGTCATCATGTAGTTAAAGGTGTTTTCCTATCTCAGACACTTATGACATATCGATAGGATGACTGCGAGTCCCATCTCTGAGATCTGGTCCTATCACGAGAGGGAGCCCCCCAAAAGTCCCTGTTCAGAACGGAGATGTGGCCGTGCTTGTGTGATTGCGCTACATTTACTTTAATGGAAGCTCCAAGTACAGCCGAGCAGCTCTAAGGGCGACATGTCCCAATTTTCCAACGCCAGTTTTTTGTTCTATTTTGCGGCAAACCCACTTTTGACGCCATATTCTTGTTGTAAATGAACTGTCGTACACCAAAACTAGGCGCATTATACGCCGGGAACTACACTTTGTAATGCACCTAAATATGGTGCACTGTGCGCCCCCGTCGCGAAATGCCTATTGAGGTGCGTTACATATGTTATGCGCCCCCCGTCGGGCAATGAGCCTCGATAGACGCCTTACATATACTACCAATAATATGTGCCGCAAGTTGAGCGATGCGCCCTTTTTTGATATGATGCCCCCTTTTTTGATACGATGCGCCATTTTTGATACGATGCGCTATTTTAGGCGCATTAAGTAATCTATGCAAGGTATACCTGACGCCAATTATTAGAAATTATCAGACTTTCTGGCACACTTTACACTGATTTAATTCACCTAAAACTGGCATGGATATGCCACTTTCCTGACATGTCGACCTAAGTGTCATGATCTCTAAGGGCCACATGTATGAAAACTGTTTAGGTCTAAAACTCACTTTTTTGCACATAGGTTACTATGGGCAAAAAAGTGAGTTTTAGACCTAAACAGTTTTCATACCTGTGGCCCTTAGTTTACACCTATGTCAGACCTGCCTCAGACTGTGTAAATATTCCTCAGCATATTGCATATAGCTAATTTACTGGCAATACAAACTTTAGAGTTTACAATACACTGCAAGTTCCATGAACACTTATGGAATCCCTAATTTAGCAATTTTCTGCAATGCACCAAACATGGCCTTCCATTGATTAGAGGGGGCTTACAAAGGGGTTAACAAGAGCCTTATGGCTGCAGGGGAGACCTTGCTGGAAGCCCTTTTCTGTAAAAGTAATTTATATGAGATCGGCTTTGCTTGGCTGACTTTGTTTAATGGGAAAGCATCCCACACAGTGAGTGCCAGCGAGGTACTGAGAGCAGCAGATGTACAACCATGGTTAACCCCTTTACTGCAGATAAGGCTATAAACTTACCAGCAAAAAATATCAAAAAGTGTTTTTTTTTTGTTTTTTTTTTAAATCACTGCAGAACAGAACATTTGGCTGAACAGATCGGATGTACATAAGCACAACATTAGTTTTACTCATTTTAATAGTATCCTTCTCTATGTTTTCCAATGTGACCAGGGCTGCTAATGGTACTGCTGTAAAGAGCCCAGATTCCATATATAACAAAGGGGTCCACTGCTGTCCCCTTGTTCATGCTGGGACATGTCCATGCTACCAACATGTAATAACTTGGGGCCGAGCCTTCCTTCACATAGTGCATGACCTCATGGGCAGCCTGTGGTGCAGTCAACTAATGCTGATCACATTCATGGCCTATTGACAGTTTACCGGGCTGACTGTGTGGCCCTGCTCCGTGAAAACTATGGCAGAGCAGGGAGCCTTTGGCTCCCTACCTGACAAGCAGTCTTGAAGGCTGCAGGCCTCGGTAAGTTCCTTACTTGATGAATATAGTTCATAGTGATCAGATCAAGCTAGTTAGAGGGTAGAAAATGCTGAAACCACCAAGGGCGACAGATCTCATTAGGGCTGCACCTTCTTTTTTGTGTATTTTGCGCCAAAAAACTGTTGACGCCGTATTCTCTATAGAAATCAACTGTCTCACACTAAGACTAGACGTATTTTACGCCAGGTACGACACTTGAATACACCTAAATTAGCGCATTAAATATGGTAGCAATGATATGCTATGTGCCTACATTAGATTACTAGTACCTACTAGATTAGGAGCATCAATTATCCTATGCAAGGTAGACCAGGCGCCAGATTTTTGACAGGTTCATTCATTAAGGCGCACTATACACTCATTTCATACGCCTTAAAACTGGCGTGGAGACGCCTCTTCTCTGACATCTCGCCCTAAGGGTGTCATGTCAGAAAAGTGGCGTTTCCACGCCAGCTTTAGGCACATTAAATCAGTGGTGATATATGTAATGCACCTATCGAGGCGCATTGCCCGACGGAGGTGCATTATATATGTAATGCGCCTCAATAGGTGCATTGCGCGACGGAGGCGCACAGTGCACCATATTTAGGCGCATTACAAAGTTTCGTGCCCGGCGTATAATGCACCTAGTTTTGGTGTACGACAGTTCATTTACAACAAGAATATGGCGTCAAAGGTGGTTTTGGCGCAAAATAGACCAAAAAACTGGCGTTGGCCTGTTGGGACATGTCGCCCTAAGTCTTCTACAAATATGTTATTTCACAGCCAAAGACCACTTCATGTCTGGTATATATTATACAACAAAAAGCAGTTTTCGAAATCTATTGGTCATAGAATATTCATCCCTGGAATATGTAGGTTTTATATAGGGGTGCTTAAAAGTGTGTGAACCCTTCAGCATCTTCTATATTTCTACATAAATTTACCTTCCTTTTTATTACATCAATTTTTTTTACCTAAAAGTAGATAAAGAGAACAAATAAAATAAATATAAAATTTAGCCATTGATTTTTTTAAGAAAATTCGCCAATATCACATATATAAGAAAGGTGAGCATATATGAACCTTTAGGATTAACAGATAATTTTAAGGTGAAATAAGTTAGCCGTTTTCAAACACTGGGGTGACAATCAGGTGTGAGTGGTCAACCTGTTTTATTTAAAGGACAGGGATATAACAAAATGTAATCTTCACAATACATAGTTATAGAAGTGATGATGAGATCACGGCTCTGTGGGGCCACTTCATTACTTCCAGGACTCCAATTTCCTAGCAGAATTTGGTGTTACCATCCCTTGCGTATTCCTCTAGGTTCTTGGACAGCTTCTTAAGAAACTTGGCAGGGAGGTTCTTCCAAACATTTTGGAGAACTAAGCCCAGATTTTCTGTAGATGAAGCTGCTCAGACCCTTCTGTGATCCCACACAGAATGATTGATAAGAGAAGGGCTCTGTGGGGCCACATCAACACTTCCACGACTCCTTGTTTACACTGCAGATAGGCGCCAATTAGGATCCAATTAGACACAACCCTGGTAGGGGGTGTCTGATGTGCAGTAATTTTTGTAGCATTATTTTAACACCTGGAGATATCATAGCATGAACAAAGTAGATTTGTCAGGACCTCAGAAGATGAGTTGTTGGTGCTCATCAGGCTGGAAAAGGTTACAAAACCATCTCCAAAGAGTTTGGACTACACCAATCAACAATTAGAAATATGGTCAATAAATGGAAGAAATTCAAGTCTATTATTGCCCTCTCTCGGAGTGGTTGAGCGACAAAGATCATACCAAGAACAAAGTTTAAAATCATCTTGCAGGTCCACAAGGAACCCAAAGTAACATTTAAGCAACTAAAAGCCAGGAGTTTGTCAAAGATCACCGTGAAAAAGGTGAGGGCACCCCTATCTATTGTGTTTGAATATGACGCTATTGAACAAGGTCAAAGTGTGGGGGGGGGGGCCAATGGGTTTTTAACTGTCCCTATTTATAATTTATAATCCCTGTCAACCTTGTTATACAGCACTGTGCAAAGGGTTTAGGCAGGTGTGAAATTGATGCTACAAAAAATACTGCAAATCGGACACCCACTACCAGGGTTGGGTCTAATTGACTCCAAATTGGCTCCTATATGCAGTGTAAACAAGGGGTCCCGAAAGTGTTGATGTGGCCCCACAGAGCCCTTATCTTATCAACCAGTCTGTTTGGGATCACATAAAGAGACAGAAGGATCTGAGCAGCTTCAACCACAGAAGATCTGAGCTTAGTTCTCCAAGATGTTTGGAAGAACCTCCTGGCCGTGCTCTGTCTACAAGTCCTAGAAGAATAGGCAAAGGGCGGTCACCCCAATTACTGCTTTCATTTATATTTATCTTTTGCTCATTCACTTTGCATTTTGTTAATTGATACAAATAAACCATCAACTCTTCTATATGAGAAAGCGTCCTTCTTTCCTGCATTTTTCCCACACCTGCCTAAAATCTTTGCACATTACTGAATATTATCACAATAATCTATGTTCCAATCAAACCCAAAGACTGGAATCATACCTCTTGCTGCAGTCAACATTTACTTGTCACAACATATGAAGGAATTAATCTATGCTGACCCTTGTTTTTAAACAATGTTTTTTAGCAAATTTAGCAATTTTTAGCAATAAGTTAAATTTGAGTGAGTTTTTACATTTTTTACAACAACAGCCTTTAAATACTTTAAAGGGGTTGTCTCACCATAAGGATTGCTGCTTTTTATGTTAAAGATCTCGCAAAAATAAGGCACTTTGCAATATATGTCCATTAACAGTGTCCTACCTATTCCTAGATATCCCCTCTTGTATGGACTGCATCAGCTCCTCAGGACTCTCATGATAGGCTGCCAGCAGTGGTTGCTATAGCTACAGACCTGTTTGATCTCTCCTGATAGGCTACCAGCACTGGTTGCTATAGCTACAGACCTGTTCCATCACTCCTGATAGGCTGCCAGCACTGGTTGCTATAGCTACAGACCTGGCTTCTACTGCAGCCTAGTAGAGGCCAGTAAACACGCCCCTGAATTTAAAATATAACCAAGAAAACAGAACTGAGTTAAGAGGAATCAGTGTAGTGAGACAACCCCTTTAAGTGGATAATCCAGCCGCAGATATGCCATATACAAATCTTTTGACCACAATCTTTGGTAACCAACCTGTCAGGTTGTTGCAGAAACCACTTTATTGAAAAAAGTACAACAACATAAAAGAAAAATGTGGTTTATCCTTGGGGACATGGGGAAAAAAAAAGAAAACAAAGTCCAGAAATCCAAAGAATTAAACAGAAGTCCAGGTGGCCAAGAGAGCAAATAGCAAACTAAAGCAAACCACCAAGTAGGAATCAGCATGACCAGGAAAATCTCAGGCACAGAAGGAGGAAACAAGAGGGTATAAATATCCCACCCCAGCCCGGGTTTGGTCCAGAAACTGAACCATGAAGGCTCCAAAACAAACTCTGGTTGAGGCTAGAAAGAAACAAAGATGCTATAAACCTATTAGTGACAGTATAGCAGCCCCTCAGGGTCAACGGAATGAAGGGAGTCCAATGCCAGGCGGATTGTGGCACAACCATATTTAATGGAGATATTAGAGTAAAACATTCTAAGCTATTCATAAACAGGTGGATAGATCCGTAAAATGATTTTCTCACTACAATATTAGTTTTCAACATGTAGAGAAAGGTAATTGAAGACTTTTTCTAAATACATTAGTCTTTTGAATCAACTCCACTGGTGAGCCCCGAGAATCAGTTCCACTGGTGAGCCCCAAGAATCAGTTCCACTGGTGATCCTTGAGAATCAACTCCACTGGTGAGCCCCGAGAATCAACTCCACTGGTGGGCCCCAAGAATCAACTCCACTGTTGAGCCCCCAGAATCAACTCCAACGGTGGGCCCCAAGAATCAACTCCACCGGTGGCCCCCAGAAACAAATCCACAGGTGGGCCCAAGAATCAACTCCACCGGTGGGCCCCCAGAATCAACTCCACCGGTGGGCCCCCAGAATCAACTCCACCGGTGGGCCTCAATAGTCAACTCTACTGGTGAGCCTGAATAGTCAACTACACTAATGGGCTCCATGAATCAACTCCACTGGTGGCTCCAGGAATGAACTCCACTGGTGGGACCCAAGAATCAAGTCTATTGGTGGCCCCAAGAATGAACTCCACTGGTTAGCCCAAGGCACCCCAGTTCAAAGCTGATTTTTAGTATAATTTATCTTATGTTTCATACATTATTTTTGACATCAGATGACCGTCTAGTAGACGCACAATAAAATTCTAGAGAAAAACAAACCGTTCAAGTACCAGCAGCCATCATTGCCACGCTACGCTCTGCCACCTACAGGGTTAAGTTGTGTCATTTCCACTGCCTGTCTTAGTGTCTGTGTATCAAGGTCATTTGTCCTTCTAACATCTTGTGAGTCAGTGAGTTATTTTCGAGCTCTATCCCAGGAGATATTCGTCGACATGAGGCTTAGAGGGAGATGCAGGGCGATGCATCTCATTCTGACCCCAGAGCATCATTTTTCTCCTTGTTGTCCAATGGCAGGTGGGAGGCATAGAAATAATCCTGACAAACGCTCTGCATTTCACCTAACAGACTGGATTACCAGGCTTCCTATGTGTGACGCAGAGAGCTGCAGAATTAGATTTTCTTGTGCTGTGATACATTGCTTTGTCACACCTCCTCTTATTCCCTCTGGTTTTTCTATGTCCTCTGTTATGTACTCTTGCCATCTTTTTATAAATCTTGGATGATGGAACCAAAAATGTATGACGGTGTCCAATTCTCATCTCTACCCCAAACTCTTATTACTGATGCAAATATTTAGTAAAATCTAGCAGGTACCTTTTATTCTTTTATGTGTCAGAATTTTCTATTTTCTTTTTGCTTTACTGAATTCTGAAAAAAACACAGAAACCAGGCCATACTCACAGCTCAATGGCTGGACCTCAACTGAACCCAGTAAAGAGGCAACACTGGCCCCTATGCTACTTGGGAAAGATAAACAGGTGCAGCTGATTGCTGAGCAGTAGCTCACATACCCCACCACTAGGGGAACAATTAGACTGCACATTAAATTGATACTTGTTCACACAGCATGCAGAAAAGCCACAGTATAATACATGGGGAGACTGCACAAATCCAAAAATACCTATAAGACAACCACTCACATACCCTCAATGCATGAGGAGGGTGGTAACTGAATTCTGATAACGGGAGCATCATATTTTGGGACTCAAACAACACAAGAAGCACAAGTCCCGGATATCCTTATCTAAAGATGATGATGAAGTGGACGACAGGGAAAATATGTATCAAAATTAACCCAACCAGTTCCTGACACTTCCACTTTCATTTGTGGGTTTGAACGCTATAACATTTTCTCGCACTTGGTCGCTCTACTCATTTTTTTCAATCATATATACGGCTTTATTTTTATAAAATTTTAAAATTATTATTTTTTTTTTTTTTAGTATAACATGAGGGAAAATAGAAAAATAAAAAAAAATTCTTATTTTTACAAAAAAGCAGCGTTAAAATAAGTTTGGTAATTGTGTCACTTTTCCGTCATGGATGTCTATTGTGAGAAGGCACAAGGTGTCGTTTTGGATGGCCGATACGTGTCACAGAGGTTCTTCGCCTTGGTGAAGTAAAATCTGCTAGCCGTTCGTCAGTATTGGTATGGTACTGCCATGTTTGGTGGTTCCAGTAGTATGACTGCTGAAAAGCCGTCAATCTGGGCCAGGCTTTTACTGGAGCAGTCTAAAGAGTAGGGTGGGAGGACTGCTCCCATACATCCAGGCCAGGTTTTGCAAGGCCTACTAAAGGCAGGAAGTTCGGGGAATAAGAGGGTAGTTCTCAGTCAGAGTTTGCCTGACTGGGTCAAGAGGTGGAAAGTCTGTGCTCCAGCATACTGTCTGCTGTATGCCACATTCCCCTGACCTGGGTGGGGAACAAACCCAGGATCTATTATGAATCCAGAGAATGTGAGTTGTCCACATGGACTGGGTATTTTGTTTTGTTTGGGCTGACATTAAGCCCGTATGTATTTGTTTTTCCGTGCAAGCTGTGGCTAAATAAAGGCCAAAGTCTTTAAAACGTATGCCATATGTGCTACCACGGAGCTACACCCCCACACTATATACAAGTGATTTAAAGTGAAGGTTCTAATTCTACACCTAGTTAAATGGGGAGTATCTCTAGGCTGACAGGTGTTAGGGGGGTTCACGCAGCAATTTTTTGGTACATATTTTTGCTTGGATTTTGGTCGTAATTTTGCTGAAATACGGACTGAAGTGAAAAGAATACAATGTACACTACACTTCTCATAGAGCACAGTGTACTTTAGGCGCCGTCAATCACACAAGGTGTATTTTACACTCGGAATTTTATGACCGTCTGAAAAGAGTTGACATGCCGATTGTTTCAGGCGTATACGTGTTCTGAAAGAGTTAAGCTATTGTGCAGCCTTTGCGCTGTTGAATGTACACACTACTGAGTGTAATTTGAACACGTTTGAGGCATGCAAATGCACGTTCCTGCGAATCCAGTTTTATAGTGTGTTTCTAGTGGTCTAAGGAAGGATGACTGATGACTGCTTAGTGGGTGCCCAAAGCTTATGGATGCAAGCTTGGAGCAACAGCTAGCCTTGAGTCTCGGGGCCCACCAGTGGAGTGGATTCTTGGGACCCACCAGTGGAGATGATTCTTGGGACCCACCAGTGGAGATGATTCTTGGGACCCACCAGTGGAGATGATTCTTGGGGCTCAGCAGTGGAGATGATTCTTGGGGCCCACCAGTGGAGGTGATTCTTGGGGCCCACCAGTGGAGATGATTCTTGGGGCCCACCAGTGGAGATGATTCTTGGGGCCCACCAGTGGAGATGATTCTTGGGGCCCACCAGTGGAGATGATTCTTGGGACCCACCAGTGGAGATGATTCTTGGGACCCACCAGTGGAGATGATTCTTGGGGCCCACCAGTGGAGATGATTCTTGGGCCCACCAGTGGAGATGATTCTTGGGACCCACCAGTGAAGTTGATTCTTAGGGACCACCAGTGGAGTTGATTCTTGGGACCCGCCAGTGGAGAGGGTTCTTGGGGCCCGCCAGTGGAGAGGGTTCTTGGGGCCCGCCAGTGGAGAGGGTTCTTGGGGCCCGCCAGTGGAGAGGGTTCTTGGGGCCCGCCAGTGGAGAGGGTTCTTGGGGCCCGCCAGTGGAGGGATCGAGGAGTTCTTGGGGCCCGCCAGTGGAGTGGATTCTTGGGGCCCTCCAGTGGAGTGGATTCTTGGGGCCCGCCAGTGGAGAGGATTCTTGGGGCCCTCCAGTGGAGAGGATTCTTGGGGCCCTCCAGTGGAGAGGATTCTTGGGGCCCGCCAGTGGAGAGGATTCTTGGGGCCCGCCAGTGGAGAGGATTATTGGGGCATCACCAATGGAATTGAATCTTCAGGTATCACCAGTGGAGTCGATTCTTGGGGCCCACCAGTGGAGTCGATTCTTAGGGCTCGCCAGTGGAGATAATTATTGGGGCATCACCAATGGAATTGAATCTTCAGGCATCACCAGTGGAGTCGATTCTTTGGGCCCACCAGTGGAGTCGATTCTTAGGGCTCGCCAGTGGAGATAATTATTGGGGCATCACCAATGGAATTGATTCTTCAGGCATCATCAGTGGAGTTGGTTCTTGGGCCCCACAAAAAAAGATACTGTAGCACAAATTCCTGAACAAGTTAATGCTCACTAGGGTAAACAATGTATCTGTACCCAAAGAGCATTGCAATCTAGAGAGAGACCGCTGAGAGGGCCATGCTGATCCCGATCTTCAACCAAAAGCCTCTACAATCGGCTAATGAGCATTGGACCATGCAGTAATAGAAGAAGATGGTCTGGTCTCATGAATCACATTTTCTTTTGTATTACATGGACAAACACGTGTATGTGCTTTGCTTCCTTGGGAAAGAATGGACTGTGGTAAACCAGTGAGGGCATAATGATGAAATGGGCTATGTCCAAGTGGGTACCCTACATCCTGACATTCATGTTGAACTTATGAGTTGCTATAGACAATGTACACTCCATCATAAAAACGGTATACCCGAATGGAAGGCATTCACTCATTATGCTAACATTAATGAAGCTAAGCCAATATCTGATGCCAGATATTATAGGACCCCTTCAGAGAATCCATTCCCCAAGCAGGTTCAAGCTGTTTTGGAGGAACAAAGGGGACTCGCAGTGTTAGGCAAGTGGTTTTAGTGCTATTACTAATCAGTGTGTAAACTTCTGGGATATGTTATAGCATTGGGTATCACTAAAAGTTATGTATAACATGTTATCTATTATTTAAATTAGAGTCACTTATATTTTCATTCCCAGAGTACACAGCAAAAATCAAAAGAGTTTCTTCACGATGCTCAGTCTCCCTATTCATGATCCTTTTTCATCTACGCTTGCAATGCTAATAGGATTTTCATCAGTGGGGAAGTTGAATGGACCCTCTTGCTATATAGACTTCTTAGCTGTCACGTGCAATCATCAAGAGTGAGTAGCACTTTAAATAGGGGCATCAAACTGATCCCGTGAAGAGTTAAAATTGACTTTCTTGTGATACTGTTCGCTAGAATTAGGGGATGCTGCTTGCCTCACTCACCTTACTCCACCCCACTTTCCAATTTAGCTAACTGGGGGAACCAGCTGGGAGCACCTCCAAGACATGACTTGGATAATATGCTGCAGCCACTCAATAGAAAGCTCAACTCTTGCGCGGTTTCCCTAAGGTGCACTTTAATCTCCTGTGCAAGATGCTAAACCCATTATCCTTCACTGTTTTTATTGATTTCTTACTAAAGTTAAGCAAATTTGTAAAAATTAGCTTTATTAATTTTGGATTTTATATGGAAACTGAAATGCTTTAATACAAATCCCTATTTTAGTATCTCTTGGGGGAAAGGCGACATTCGGATACATTGCCTTCGAAGGGGGATTGAAAATTAGTTCCATCCATGTGAATGGGCTCAGCTCTGTAGCATGTTTTTTTTTTTTTTATCTCTTCTTACAATGCCAATATAGCCCCCACTTTTGTCATACAGTCAACAACAATGTTGGAGTCAGGGGAACATGTGGTCCAGCATTCCCTACTTTGCTTTGTCCCACCATGTTTTATTAAGGGACTTGTGGAGGAATGGTGGGGGGCGGGGGCTTAGTTATAGGGGGTGCAGAGGTAACAGTCACTACTGGGCCCAAGAGCCTGACGGAGCCCAAAGGACCCTCAGTCACATACGACTACACCAGTATTATTAGTAGCATGTGGTAGGCGGGGGCCCTTTTATAGATTTTGCATTGGGTCCCGAGAGCTTTAAAGAGAACCTGTCACATAGTTTTTGCCCCCCTGGCTGAGGACAGAACAAGCTAGTGTCAGACCTGCTGTTTCCAGCGCTGTGTCCCTTATTCTGTAAGATGCTGTAGTTTTTGTGTATTTAATGCTTAAATCTGCAGTTTTCAGCCAGAAGAGTCATTCGGAGAGTCATTCAAAGAGTCAGTTTTTGTCATGCCCCGCCCACCTGAGGCTAGCCCCGCCCACCTCAACTGACAAACCTATTACTTTGAATTGGTAGAACCATGTAAATAACTGTAGGTGGGCGGGGCTAGTCTTTGGTGGGCGGGGCTAACCCCTACTCATGAATAAGATTGGAGGGGTAAATGCTCTTAAACTACAGCATCTTACAGAATAAGGTACACAGCGCTGGGAACAGCAGGTCTGACACTAGCTTGTGCTGCCCTCAGCAAGGGGGACATAATCTGTGACAGGTTCCCTTTAAGTTATCCCCCTGGTGGGGTGGTATATAATAACCTACATGAGAAAAGAAATATTAATGTCATGTCGCCCTGTGTATAAACGGGCGGGCCAAAGTCTCTAGAGAAGAGGGGAGGCATTATACCGCTCCTCTCTGATTGGCGGCTCTAAGATGGCACGATCGATCGGGGCTATATAAGACCCTGATCATTTCCGATGGCTGTTTCATAACAGTGTAGCAAGGAGAAGTGATTCCCACCTTTCCTTCCCTGTCGCGGGGTATTTCTTGACGGATAAACTTTGAATTGGTTTCCAGGAATTGGTTATTTTAATAATAAGGATCTAGGATTGTGATGCCAAGGATGCCCATAATAACTATAGCAGCCTATACCAACCAAAAAATGTGTGTTGCGTGTTATTCACTATGATGGGTGGAAGCTCTGTGGGATTTTCATCAAGGGTAAGTTTGAGGGCGCCTCTTGCTATGCAGATTTCTTAGCCGTCACATGCAACCATCAAGAGTCAAGGCTACTTTAAACAGAGGCATCAAACGGATCATGAGAAACAGGGCAGGGATGGTGGGTAGGCAGATTTAGGCGACCACCTAGGGCTTCACCATCACAGACAGGAAGGAGGTGCAAGGAGGTATGGAGAGGGCCGAATTTTCCACTGGTTGGGGCACTACCATAAGTCTTAGCTCGTCTTTAGGAGCAAGCATTAATACGGTCTTATTTTCAGGGAAATAGGGTATATGCCTTATTTGCCTAGGGCACCAGAAGACCTTGTCCCAGTTCTGCTGTGAAGAGTCAAAATTGACTTTCATTTGATATCGTCCCCCTAAACTAGAATTAGGAGCTGCTGTTGGCTATACTCCATAGTTCAATGGGTGGTGGCTACACGCCACAGTTCAATGGGTGGTGGAAAAAGCTTGGAGCACCTCCAAGTTGTGCTGTGGAGACCATACAGTAAGCACTTATCAATAGATAGCTCAGCTCTTTTAGGGCTTTAACAAGGGGTACTTCAATATTCTGTGCAATATGTTCCACCCGTCATCCTTTACTTCTTTTATTTTATTTCTCAGTAAAATTTAGCGGATTTTACATTTAAGCAAATATGTGCAAATTAGCTTCACCAGCTGTGAATTCCATATTTCTGAATGGTTCAATACAGATCCCTATTCTAATGTCCTTTGGGGGATGGGAGACATTGGGATACATAGCCCTCGGAGGGTGAATGAAAATAAGTTCCATCCATCTGAATGGAGTTGGCTCAGCTGCAGGTTCTTGATCCTTTTTATCTCTGCTTGCAATGCTAATGGGATTTTCATCAATGGGGGAGTTGGATGGACCTCTTGCCATATAGATTTCTTAGCTGTCACCTGCAACCCTAAAGATTCAAGGGCACTTAAAATTGGGGCATCAAAATTATCCTGTGAAGAGTCAAAATGGACTTTCTTGTGATTCTTTAGGGGATACTATTGGCCATAGTCATTTTCTTTTACTACACGCTCCAATTTACCTAAATGGTGGAACCAGTTTGAGGACCTCCAAGTTCTGTGTTTGGTACAATACTGTAACCACTCTTATAAACATAAAGTCAACTCTTTTGAGGCATCACTCAAGTGCACTTTAATCTTCTGTGCAATATGGTCCCCCCATCGTCCCATCAGTCTTTTAGACAATGGAGACTTAAGATTTAAAGGGGTTTTCTCACCAAGCTGTTTCACAGAAATCCAGACAGCTTGAGGTTCATACTTCCTGGTCAGGCTGTGGGTAGTTTTATAGCAGTTATTAGCATACTTATGTCACGGTAACGCTCAGCTAGTTATAGAGGAGCTATGTACAGAATATTTAATTTGCAGGAAATAAAATTACCGGGTTTTGAGGAGTGAAAATATCTGCTTATCACATGAAAATAATCTAATCTTGTTAGAGATAAAGACTCTGCTTTGTCTGACCATTGTGACATTACTCCTTGCTCTCTGTCTAATCAGGAAGGGAGATATGGACATTAACCCAGAGACATTGGTGTGCACTTAGAGCAGATAAATTCTCTCTTATCTCCTGGCCAGTGCAATATCAAAAGAGCAATGTATTTAGTAAAAGTCTACTTTCACCTTTCCTGACATTGTTAATACAATGTAGAAGGCTGTACTAATGATCAAGCATCCTAGAGGAACCGAATATTACTGTGTTAAAAAAAAAGATTTTAAAAGTATAAAAAAAATTTTTAAAACATCAAAAGTTGAAATAATCCCCCCTTGCCATTTTACAAATAAAAAAAAATAAACATACTCCGTATTGCCACCTCTGTAAAGTTCTGATCTATTATAATACAACATAATTTATTCAGTACGCTGAGCACTGTAAAAGAAAAAAAAAAAACAATTGCCAAAATTGCAGGATTTTGGTCATCATTTCATGTTTTTGGCACAAGATATATATCCTATCATTCATGCATATCGTACTTAGACCTTAAAGGTGTTTGCCACGAAGTGAGTTCCTTACCTCTTATCTGCTCAGGAGAGAAGATAAAGCATGCTGAGTCATGAACGGCTGCAGGGGTGAGAGAGAGGGGGGGTGAGCAGAGAGTGAGGAAGCAGGGAGCGTCTGCAAAGTTTACTCAAATAATTACATTACAACCAGTGGATTCTATACAAAAGACACAGGCTCATTTTACTGCTTTTTCTCCCCAGTCCCTTTCAAGCTCCTTCATGTTTCCTGCCATCAGATAAGAAGTGCAAACATGCAAGCGCGGCCAGATCAGCTCCTGTCAGTGTCCTGGTCGTGTCTAATGTAAACTATCAGGAAACTAAGGGGGACTGAGCAATGCTGTAGCTCTCAGAGGCTTCACTTTTTGTAATCCCATATATTTAGAAAAGTGATTAAATACCCATTTTGGAGGATCCCACGTCAACATTACATCGTGGCAAAACCCCTTTAAGTTTTTAAAACCAATCTACAGGGCCGAGACAAAATGTAGGCAACTGCTTAGGGTGCTACTTTATCCCTGGCAGAAAGAGTGCCAGGAGGTATGGAATGGGCTTAACTTTCCATTGGGGGGCGCTACATGCCTTATTTGCCTAAGGCACTAGGTACCTGATCCCAATTCTGCCAATCCTTATCCTAACACTCTTTGAGGGAAGGCGGACATTGGGGTCTATTGCTCGTAGGGCAGGGGTGTCAAACTGTGGCCCTACAGCTGTTGGGAAACTACAACTCTCATCATGCCCACTGTTATAGATTATATAAATGCATGATGGGAGTTGTAGTTTCCCAACAGATGGAGGGCCGCAGTTTGACACCTGTGCCGTAGGGTCTAACTGGAAATTTTCTCCATCCATCTGAACATGGTCGTCTCTGCCACATGTGCCTGGATGTCGAAAAAGCTTATTTCAATTGAATGAGGCAGATGTAGAAAGGTCTCTTCTAATAGGAAATGGACCCATCATCTTTATCCCCTAGACTGTATCACTGTTTTTCTGTGTGTTCCTCTGTTACCCTATCATCCCCCCCTTGGGTGTCGGGAATACACGTTGGCGATGGTTTTGCCATTTCTCGTGTCCCTCCTTTTTCCGCCTCTCATTCCTCCTCTTCTCTTTCCCGCATCGAGCTCTTTCAGTCCAGTCTCTCTCCAGCTCTCTCTCTCCTCACCACCCCGTTTTTCTATCATTCTTTCCTTCCGCCTCCCTCCCTTCCCCTCGGTCGCTCTCTCATATCCAGCTTTGCTCTCACTATATTTACTGAGGCTGTCAGTTCTGGCTCAGCAGGGAGCACTTTACATTGCCGAGCTGCCTTTAGGGTCAAGAATCTTTTCCTTGGAGAGAGAGATGAAACCTATTATCTGTAGTCTGGATGCAGCTCCTGATTATAGTATTACCAGCTCCTTACTGCAGCTTTTATAGAGCTGCAAAGGCCAAGAAAACAGCTTCTATTTTTGATAATACCCATTGCTTTATAACACGAAATTGCTGATTACTTTGTCATGATCCTCTGAAAGGTTCCAGTGTAATGGGAGGGAATAGCAATCTGTTATGCAATATTAATACTGCTACAATCCGGAAGGAAATGGAACAGGAATTAAAGCAGACTTGTCAACCTGTACCTGATGAGATTACCAAGGGTTTCATATAGTGCGCATAAAAGGACTGGAGGAGGAGGAGCGCCGACCCCACTGAAATGGGCAATGTTCCTGCAGAATTCTGCTTATTACCACACAGGTAGCCCTGACCCACGAGGCTATGTCTACACAGCACCGGAATACCGGCGGATCCTCTGCGGCTTCAGTATTTTGAATCCACCAAAAATCCGACAGTCACTGTGCTGCATAGAGAGCGATGAAAACTCTCTCTCTCTCTCTCGCTCTCTGTCTCTCTCTCTCTCTCTGCATCTCTCTCTCTGCATCTCTCTCTCTCTCTGCATCTCTCTCTACTCTGCACTCTCTCTCTCTCCTGCCCTCTCTCTCTCTCTCTCTGCATCTCTCTCTGCATCTCTTTCTCTCTCTCTATATCTCTTTCTCTCTCTATCTATCTCTCTCTCTATATCTATCTTCTATATCTCTTTCTCTCTCTATATATCTCTTTCTCTATCTATCTCTCTCTCTTTCTCTATCTATCTCTCTATATCATAGTTGCCAACTTTTGAAAGTGAAAAAGCAGGAGAATCTAGTGGGGCGCGCGTTAGCGCGCTGCGGCAAAAATTTGCCATGGACACGCCCATCTTGTCAGTATGCCACCCCCTTCAAAAAGCCACCCCCCACTCCCACCTAACTGCATAACGGCTTTGGAAGAAAGCCAGGTAGATCCCTTATAGCCAGGTAGTAGCCCCCCATAACCAGGTAGTGCCCCTTACAGGCTGGTAGATGCCCCTTGTAGCCAAGTAGAGCCCCCTCTGTAGCCAGGTAGAGCCAAATTTTTAGCCCG